>SEYY01018786.1:2500-10000 GCA_009176605.1 Armadillidium nasatum | reverse complement strand
ATATATATATATATATATATATATATATATATATATATATATATATATATATATATATATATATATATATATATATATATATATAATATATATATATATATATATATAGGAATATGTATTAGCTTCCATTCAATTAATAAAGATTTCTAGTGGTTTTATTGTATACTTATATAGATAGGAAAATCTTTTATTATTTTGTTTTTCAAGATATTAAATTAGGTTAAGTTAGATTACATTAGGTTAGGTTAGGTTAGGTTGGGTTAATCTTTTATTATTTTGTCTCTCAAGATATTAAACAAATTGAACTCAGTTTTTTTCAAAATTTTCTTAAGGTTTTGCAAAATATTCAAAAAAATTTCGAAAAGGTATCTGATATCCAATCTTAAATATATTGTATATACTGGTAGTATTATGCTGTATAGAACTTTTAGCGCATCTAGGTAACAATGTACACCTAATTTATGTTAAGTTAGGTTAGATACAATATCCCAAACAGCAATGCAATAACTTCATTTAATAGGTCTGATATCCAGCAGGAGAAATGTCTGTATATATCTTTAGTTTCATGGGATTTTTAATTTAGTTTTCCTAATTATAGGTTATAATTTTATGAGAAATGTTTTCCTGGTGGAGTGTTGCTCAGGAACTGTGAGTTTAAAGGCGAAGTCAAGAAGTATAATTCTTCCCGGTTCTTGGAATCACGTGTGTTTTAGCCTGGATCTCAAAAAAGGAAAATTAATAATTGTTAATAATGGTCAGGTAAATAATTAAACTTTTATTCGATTATACTTTTGATTAACTGTTTCTTTTCTTACTTAAAATGAGTGATTTAATGAGTGAGTTATTAATGAATAGTGCTTTTTTTTCGTATATTATGAAGAGAGAGAATTGAGTTACTTTATTACTTTACTTATTGTAACTTTAAAATTTAAATTTTCGTATTCTAATATATTTTTAAAGTAATTACTAATTACCAAATTACCCTATTTTGATAACTGAATTCTAATTAAACTGTGAAACATGTATATTTTTATTTCACAGATATCAGAATTCGATATATCAGGTATGATTCGGCAAAATGCTATTCAAAATCGGGGTAGATATCTTATTGCAGAAGACCTCGAAAGGTGTCAACGGAAGCAATTCTGGCACTGTTCAAAATTTTTACGGTGAAATGGTTGATTTTCATTTGTATAATGTGTCTCCACCTGTCGAATGGATGGTTAACTATACGAAATGTTTGGAGGTTACAGAAGTTTTTGAATCAATACAAGATTTTAGTGAATATTATGGATCTCTTTCAGCAATTGGAAAAGTTAAAGCAATAAGCACGAAACATAGAGATATTTGTTCAAGTAAATTTACTCTGATAATACCTCACAAAATGACTTTTACTGAAGCTGAGCAAGTATGTAAGAACTGGAAAGGAAAACTTGTAGAACCAAAAACACAAGAAGAAGCGAATCAAATCGTTTTTGACTTCGTGACCTTTGAACCTAAATGCAGTTCCTATTGGACGTCTTTTCTATGGATTGGGTACAAAGGAAACCTCATAAAAGAACAATGGGAAGCTCTTAGTAATCAATCTGTTCTACAACGCACAGATTTCTTCGCAACTTATTATGACAAACCATCGGCTGGGTTTGAATGTTTATCTGGTGGTCTTCTTAGTTATGAACCCATATTCCGGCGGACTCCTTGCAACAAAGATCCTTGCCCTGTTTGCATATTTGACCATGTCGTCACAGCAAAATTGAGAGGAATTTGCAAAGAAAACAGAGAGATAGATCGACACTACTATTTAAGAGAGTATCAAGACGAACATTTCATATTTAGAGGTTTTCATTTATCCTACATATTTTTCAGTAAAGGAAAGTGGATTTTTAGAGATAAAAAGTCTGGAAGGAATATTGGAACCCTTTCCGGGTCTCCTAACCCTCTGGCACCGCTTGGGGTCAATAAGTGGAAGATTAGTGTCAGCGAGTGCGAAAGAACCAGAAAGGTAATTCAAAATATCGAAATTTTTATCTGCTAAATTTCAAACTAAATTGTAATATATGAAAATTTAATTTCTCTTTTTATTTTAAGTATATCTTTATTAAAAATAATTAAATGACTAATAATTAAATATATTAATTTCAAATTATTTTCAAACATAGGCACAAACAAAAATAAACAAACGCAAACATAATATAATATATAAATATATTATATATATATATATATATATATATATATATATATATATATATATATATTATATATATATTATATATATATATATATATATATATATATTATATATATATATATATATATATATATATATATATATATATATATATATATATATATATATATTATATATATATATATATAAAATATTTCCTCAGAACAAGATTTGAAATTTACTTTTTACATTTAAATATTCACCAATAGAAGAATAAAAATTCCTATTCTTAGAAAAGGTGTTCCTTAACCCACTTATCTCAATAAATGGCTTAAGTCATCTTGTTGGGTCAGAATGAAAAGTTGTAAGCTTATCTCTTCGTGGTGTTCTTTTGCCTTAAAACTTTATAGAAAATGTTGTTGAAGATCTTTATTTCAGTCCTGAAGATTAATCTGGTAGACAATGAAGATCTTTATTTTAGTCCTGAAGATTAATTTGGTGGACAATGAAGATCTTTATTTGAGTCCTGAAGATTAATTTGGTGGACAATGAAGATCTTTATTTCAGTTCTGAAGATTAATCTGGTAGACAATGAAGATCTTTATTTCAGTCCTGAAGATTAATCCGGTAGACAATGAAGATGTTTATTTCAGTTCTGAAGATTAATTTGGTGGACAATGAAGATCTTTATTTCAGTCCTGAAGATTAAATGTGAAATATTTCCTTCAGAACAAGATTTGAAATTTACTTTTTACATTTAAATATTCACCAATAGAAGAATAAAAATTCCTATTCTTAGAAAAGGTGTTCCTTAACCCACTTATCTCAATAAATGGCTTAAGTCATCTTGTAGGGTCAAAATGAAGAGTTGTAAGCTTATCTTTTTGTGGTGTTCTTTTGCCTTAAAACTTTATAGAAAATTTGAAGATCTTTATTTCAGTCCTGAAGATTAATCTGGTGGACAATGAAGATCTTTATTTCAGTCCTTATTAATCTGGTGGACAATGTAGATCTTTATTTCAGTCCTTATTAATCTGGTGGACAATGTAGAGTTTATTTCAGTCCTGAAGATTAATCTGGTAGACAATGAAGATCTTTATTTCAGTCTGAAGATTAACCTGGTGGATAGTGAAGATCTTTATTTCAGTCCTGAAGATTAACCTGGGATAGTGAAGACCTTTATTTCAGTCCTGAAGATTAACCTGGTGGATATGAAGATCTTTATTTCAGTCCTGAAGATTAATCTGGTAGACAATGAAGATCTTTATTTCAGTCCTGAAGATTAATCTGGTAGACAATGAAGATCTTTATTTCAGTTCTGAAGATTAACCTGGTGGATAGTGAAGATCTTTATTTCAGTCCTGAAGATTAATCTGGTAGACAATGAAGATCTTTATTTCTGAAGATTAATTTCTTTATTTCTGAAGATTAATCTGGTGGACTGAAGATCTTTATTTCAGTTAATAGACAATGAAGATCTTTATTTCAGTTCTGAAGATTAACCTGGTGTAGTGAAGATCTTTATTTCAGTCCTGATTAATTGGTAGACAATGAAGTCCTGAAGATTAATCTGGTGGACAATGAAGATCTTTATTTCAGTCCTGAAGATTAATCTGGTAGACAATGAAGATCTTTATTTCAGTCCTGAAGATTAATCTGGTGGACAATGAAGAGCTTTATTTCAGTCCTGAAGATTAATCTGGTGGACAATGAAGATCTTTATTTCAGTCCTGAAGATTAACCTGGTGGATAGTGAAGATCTTTATTTCAGTCCTGAAGATTAATCTGGTGGACAATGAAGATCTTTATTTCAGTCCTGAAGATTAATCTGGTGGACAATGAAGAGCTTTATTTCAGTCCTGAAGATTAATCTGGTGGACAATGAAGATCTTTATTTCAGTCCTGAAGATTAACCTGGTGGATAGTGAAGATCTTTATTTCAGTCCTGAAGATTAATCTGGTAGACGATGAAGCTCTTTATTTCAGTCCTGAAGATTAATCTGGTAGACGATGAAGATCTTTATTTCAGTCCTGAATATTAATCTGGTAGACAATGAAGATCTTTATTTCAGTCCTGAAGATTAATCTGGTGGACAATTACATCGGAAGAGAAAATTCAATAACTTAAAATGTTTTCAAAATATTTTTGAGAAACATTTTTAAAAGAAATTTTGAAATAGAGTTTTATGGGAAACTTAAAAATTTGTTCTTTATAATATTTATGTTATTTACTAGCGGAATTTGTAAAGTTTTGTTGCCGAGATAGCAAATCATTCTATATTTACACTACGAGTAATTTAAGGATAATATAATTTAAGTGTAATTTTTTAATTTTTAGTTTAAAAGATTATAATTTAAAAAATCAATTACATTGTCAATTTTTCGACTAAATATAAATTTAATTAATAAAAATTATAATTTACAGAGACACCTTCTGCTAACAATGTGTAACTCAAACGAGGTCACCTGTAGCTCTTCTACTTTGTGTCTTCCGCGTTCAAAAAGGTGTAATAGAGAAGCTGACTGCCCAGACGAAAGTGACGAAGAAGAGTGCAGTATTGCTATAACCCCTGAAGGATATTCTTCAGAAAAACCCCCTCCTGGAAGGAATAGAGATTCCCCTGTAACTGTGAGCGTCTTCCTCAGCTTATCTTCAGTGATGAACATCAATGTTAAAAAATTTTCTCTAGAATTAAACGGGGAATTTCAATTTTGGTGGAGAGACAGCAGGATTATGTATAGAAATCTTCGCGATTTTTTTATGCTGAATCAAATAAAAAATTGTCAAGTTCTTTGGCAACCTAAGCTTTATATTATAGATGCAACAAAAGGACCTTCCAAAATAACAACAACACACCTCCAACTCTTTGTACTGAAAGAGACCAAACCTTTGCCAGAAGATTATTCAAGTATTTATGAAGGTAATTTTAGTAAAGGTGTTATTTCTCTTTGTTTTTTTGTTTACTTTTGTTTGTTTGTTTTTTTTTGTTTTTTTTTCATGCGCGCATTTTATACAGAATGTATTTGTCAACTTAGTTTATAACTATGTTAACTACTTTATCTAATTGTCTGTATTTGTAAATGAATTGCAGCATTGAACAGTTTCTCTGTTTTAAAAGAAACAATCATTTGTGATAGTTTTAGTTAATCGAAGTTCAGCTCGTGTCCCTTTATCATCACAACAGATCAAGAATATTTAAAAACATTTGTAAAATTTTAGTGTAGAATTGAAAGTTTAGGCTTATTATTTTATAAATTCAGTGGTTAGTTATTTCAAAATGACCCTCCTACCCTCAGTTCAGTCTTGTTGGGTAGGATACCTTTTAAAATTTAAGCAAAGTTTTGAGAAAAGATTTTAGCTTTATATAGAAAGGAAAGATGAATTAATAAGTTTAAATTTGACATTTTCCACAATGCCAGAAAGAACTTGTGGTAAAAGAACCAGAAAAATTGTTACTTTCTATTTGACAATTTTTATATCGCGAAGAATAGACCTTGCCCGATTTGCATAATATATATATATATATATATATATATATATATATATATATATATATATATATATATATATATATATATATATATATATATATATATATATATATATATATATATATATATATATATATATATATATATATATATATATATAGGCCAGACTTCATTTGAGCTAGCTACATATTTAAAAAACTACTTAATTTTCGTAAAAAAGGATTACATTTTTAGAATCCTTGTCGAATTTCAGATAGGAAACATTGGGAAATAAAAAATAAATTCTTATAATAATAAAGTTTATATAAGTAAAGTTTACTTATTTTTAACTCTCGCGAGAATCGTACGTCTGGCAATGTCCGTTTTTTTTCAATTTTTTGAAATTGGAAAAAATGGGAAATACCCCAAATCGTCGACAGGAAAAGTTGTCTACAGTATCATCATCACTCACGGGTCGGGGGTACGGGGGGCAGAGCCCCCCTTAGACAAATGTTCGGTATAACACCAAATTTAAGTTTGTTACGTCATCAGTTGTCGTAAAAAACTATTTTGTACTTTTTCTTTTTTAAATTTATTTTCAAACATTTTACACTTTTCCTACCTGAAATTCGACAAGGATTCTAAAAATATAATCCTTTTTTACGTACGTTAAGTAGTTTCTGAAATATGTAGCTAGCTCAAACTGAAGTCTGACCATATATATATATATATATATATATATATATATATATATATATATATATATATATATATATATATATATATATATATATATATATATATATATATATATATATATATATATATATATATATATATATATATATATATATATAGGCTACAATGATGTGGTCATTTTCAAAAATAATCTTTCTTATGTTTCTTAAATTTAGACGTAAGAAATTTTGAATAATACATGATGATGATTTCTTCTGATTGTAGATTACTTGTACAGTGGCAGCAACAACTCTCTTTTTCTGAAAAGGAAAATGAACTTAAAAATTCAGTGCCGATTCCAATTACAAATGTATCCCTTCGACGTTCAAATTTGTTCTTTTAAAACAAAAGTTCAAAAAGTTAAAGGAGAAATTAAATTAGAACAGGTAAGTACTATTTAGTAATTAGTATCATTTATAAATTAGTATTGAGTATATATATATATATATATATATATATATATATATATATATATATATATATATATAATATATATATATATATATATATATATATATATATATATATATATATATATATATATATATATATATATATATATATATATATATATATTAATATTGAAGGAACATTTTTAATTAAAAAGAAATCAAACTCAACCTTCAAAATAAACTTTTTTGATATGAAAAATAGAAGCTTTATCTATGCTTAATTGTTCTCTTAAAAGAGCCTGAATGGGACGCCGTAACATCGAAAATACTTCTTTCTTAATCACTTCACCAAGATTTTATCTATTATTTATAAAGGAAATAATTATCTTATAATAAATTTGCAAAATGTATTAGTTAAGAATTAATGACAGCAATTGTATTGTATCTCAAAGTCAAAGTCAAAAAATAAAATATTATAATATATATATATAATATATATATATATATATATATATATATATATATATATATATATATATATATATATATATATATATATATATAATATATATAATATATAATATTTTCAGGAAAACACACCTACAAACATGTTATTTTATAAAATTTTCCTTCGTTTTACCTATTTATTTTGCAGAAATATGGAGGAATAAAATACGTAGGTGAAAGGAAACTTCTTGAATACTATCTTTCCAATGAGAAAATGACGTC
>SEYY01018785.1:90000-92455 GCA_009176605.1 Armadillidium nasatum | reverse complement strand
ATATAATATATATATATAATATATATATATATATATATATATATATATATATATATATATATATATATATATATATATATATATATATATTATGTATTTTTTTTTTATATAATATATTAACTTACGGGCAAACTATTTAAGGACTTTTAATTAAGAAATAAAAAATAAAATAAAATAATTAAAAAAAAGGAAAAAAACCTGCAGATCCCACCTAACGCAAAGTTTTTAGGTGAACACAGACGTGGGCTTTAAATATTTTGAGATTAAATTCGGCAGGAAAAACAGAAGATGGGAGAGAGTTCCACAAAAAAAGAGGTGGCTACAAAGGAGACAAAACAAAGAACAAGCCTGGAGTTGCCTATGTCTACACAAAATTTGCGAGCAGAAAATGCACCCCTTGGGCTACGAAGACGTCGTAAAGGTGGAGGTAAACGAGTGGATAATTCCCTCGAGTATTTGCCGCTGTAGTACATATAGAAAAGAGAAAAAGAACCAACTTCAAGTCGCAAAGAAAAAGGATCAAGTGAATTAGAAAGAACGGAACAATTTATCTTTTAGTGTTTGGAGGTGTACGAGTGGATAATTCCCCTGAGAAGTTGAGTTTTTAAAGAGTTGAATTTCACAAGGTTGAGACGACTCAAATGGGAAATTTTCTCCAGATCTGCAAGAATGGAATCTTAAAGGTGAAGACGAGAAGCAACTCTAGATGCAGATTTGAAATGAGTAGAAGAATGGAAGGTTGAGTGAGTCATCGGCATATGAATGGATAGGGTTAGATGAGAAGTTGAAAAGCATTTTTGAAAATTAAGAATAGAGTAAAACAGAACCCTGAAGAACACCACTAATCAACTATTGACTATATATATATATATATATATATATATATATATATATATATATATATATATATATATATATATATATATATATATATATATATATATATATATATATATATATATATATATATATATATATATATATATATATATATATATATATATATAATATATATATATATATATATATATATATATATATAATATATATATATATATATATATATATATAATATATATATATATATATATATATATATATATATATATATATATATATATATATATATATATATATATATATATATATATATATATATATATATATATATATATATATATATATATATATATATATATATATATATATATATATATACAGTATTTTTATATGTATCCTCCGGTGAGCAAAGGTCGGAGGCCTACCGAAATCCAGCGGAGTTGGAAAAACTATCCTGATCGATGGTGGCCAAGATGTCCAGATGCACAGCGATTAAAAGTATGCAAGTCAAAGGAAGTTGGGAAAACAGACAAAGGGAGTGTGTTTCAGATTTACTAGTAGAGTATATGTAAGATTGAGCATAGCAGTTAAGTCTGGGGTTAGAGAGTTGGACAGAGAAAGGATGAGACTAGGTAGAAAGACGTGTCGCTCGAACTCTTCTCAGTGGAGGAGGTCTCAGACGAGAGACTTCAGAAGACAGTGTTCTTGTAAAAGCAATAGTATAAAGAGAGTGACGTAACAATTCGACTGGCAGAAAGAGATTGGAGATAGGGAAAAGCTGAAGAGTTGACGAGATGAAAAGCCCTAGACTCCACCTTCTCAAGGAGAGCTGTATGAGCGGAGCCACACCAGATGAGTAAAGCATACTCCATACTGGGACGAACAACACCCCTATAGAGAGGAAACAACTGGGGTGGCGTGAAGTAATTCTGAAAGCGCCTCAGAACATCCAACCTGGTACTTGTTTAGAAATAGAAGTAATGTGATCTTTCCAAGAAAGACCACGAGAAAAAGATACACTGAGAATATTAAGAACAGATGAAGGTTTGAGTTGTGTTTTTCGAAGAAGATATCATAGTTGTGTGGAATATTGTGTCGAGTGGAGAGATGGAAAACTGAGTTTTTGAGGCATTAAAACAACCATATTTTCTCTGCCCCAATTTGAAATACATGAAAGATCAGAGGTTAGTTGCTCCAAGGCTACCCTTCTCGAGTCTATTAACTGCTGTTTGGTGGGACGTTTTTCAAACTGAAAGGAGTAATGAAGTGTGGAGTCATCAGTATAAGAGTGGATAGGTGATGAAGTAATAGAAAGAAGATCACTAATGAAAAATAGGAAAAGTATTGGGGATAGAACAGAACTCTGAAGAACACCACTTTTAATAGGCATAAAGGAAGAATGTTGGCCGTGTATTATAGCTGAAAGGAAAGGAAATTAGAATGAAGATCACAGAGAGAATAATAGATACAGAAAGAGAGAAGTTTAGAGATCAAAGCTTTGTGCCAAACTCTATCGAAGGCTTTCGATATACCCAGGGTGACATCAAAGGATTCACCGAAATACCGAAAAGCGGAGGACCAAAAGTCAGTGAGAAGGGAAAGAAGATCACCAGTA
>SEYY01018785.1:72500-80000 GCA_009176605.1 Armadillidium nasatum | reverse complement strand
ATATATATATATATATATATATATATATATATATATATATATATATATATATATATATATATATATATATATATATATATATATATATATATATATATATATATATATACGGTGTAATAAAGCAGTAGGCTTGTATACCACGGCAACGGTCCATCAATCAGTTAGGCCTGTATCCCACGGCAAACATCGGTCGTTCAGGTTATGTTAAGTCGAACTAAGTTCGCTAAAAAAACTAATAATAATAATAATAATAATAATAATAATAATAATAATAATAATAATAATAATCACAAATTGTCGTACATAAACCATTTTTTTAAAAACTTATTTTCAGATCTTTTACAATTTTCTTACTCAAAATTCGCCAAGGATTCCAAAAATGTTATCCTTTTTTAACGTACATTTAGTAGTTTTTGAAATATTTAAGGATATCAAAGTGCAGTCTGACCATATATATATATATATATATATATATATATATATATATATATATATATATATATATATATATATATATATATATATATATATATATATATATATATATATATATATATATATATATATATAAATATATATTATACGCACAACCTTTCCCTTATTTTTGGGGTGTTTTCTACCGTAAGCCACAATCATTCCTAATACCCATAAACTTGCCACTCTTTTCCACTCACTACTATCCTCCGTCAACCACACACCCTCCTCCCAGCTCAACCCTCTGTCCCTTAGTAACTCCTTGACCAGTACCACGCTCATCCAACGAACTTTCGATCTCCCCCTACCTCTCATACCCACCTTTTCTGAAACGAGCACCTTTTTTGCCAATCTCTCCTTATTCATGTTACAAACATGTCCAAACCATCTCAGCATTCTCTGTTCAACTGCCTTTCCAACTACACATCTCCATTATTCTAACATTCCTGACTCTCTCCCTTCTACTTATACTACACACTGCTCTCAGAACCTTCATTTCGAAAAATAAATTAAACAATCTTGTCAACCATTCTTTTACACTTACCCCTCCTTCCAACAATATCTCTTCACTTATCTCATCCAAACCAGACGACAACTTAGGTAGTTCAGGTTATGATAAGTCGAACTAAGTACGCTAGAAAAGTAAGTAATAATAATTGTGTGCATGTGTGGTGTAATAGGGCCGTAGGCCTGTATCTCGCGGCAACGTTCTTGTATAGGTTAGGCCTCTTTTACGGCAGCTTCGATATTTTCGAATATCGATATTTTCTAAAAATCGAAACTCAGAAACAATCTACACCTTTACCATATATATATATATATATATATATATATATATATATATATATATATATATATATATATATATATATATATATATATATATATATATATATATATATATATATATATATATATATATATATATATATATATATATATATATATATATATATATATATATATATATATATATATATATATATATATATATATATATATATAATATATATATATATATATATATATATATATATATATATATATATATATATATATATATATATATATATATATATATATATATATAGTGTTTTTAGTTTGTTCTCACTTGATATATTAGTTTAAGATAATTAGGTATAATGCTAAATTTTGTAGTATCAGAAAGTAATATGTTATTAATGTAGTTAACTCTATTCATATAAACAATAGCAATTCTTTTATCCGATCTAGTTATTAATAGATTTTTATTAGACGAAAGTTCTTATAAATTTCTAAAATCCGTTTTTCGATGTAAATTGAATCAATTAATAAAGAATTTAAAATTACGAAAATATTCGAAAGTGAAGTTTTTTTTTTAACTCATTTAAAATGTGACATTTCTTTTCATCAGAGAATTTATACATTGGGGATTTCTTAAGGAGTTTTAACTACTTTTCAAAAAGGAAGGAGAAATTTGTGTATATTTGGTTTTTGAAGTTTCTGTCCAAAATTCAAACTTTTAGAAAAGGAATTTTTCATATTCTCAGTTAGGTAAAATTAGCTGTGATTGAAGATTATTTTTTCGGTTTAACATTGTTATTGTTAAAGAGGAAACCAAGAAAAATAATTTTCTTTCATGTATTTTAATGATCTTTGATTTGATGTTGTTTGTTGTTCTATAGACAAAATACGCCCAAGAAGAAGAAATGAATAAATAAATGAATGAATGAATGAATAAATGAATGAATGATGAATGAATGAATGAATGAATGAATAAATGAATGAATGAATAAATGAATGAATGAATGAATAAATGAATGAATGAATGAATGAATAAATGAATAATTTTCCTTTTAAGAGGACACTATATTTTTCAACATTATCAGACGTAATTTGATAAAAAATAATTTTTAGTTTCCTTATTAAAGAAAAATATTCTGACATTTCTTGTAGGCAGCAGAACCATATAGTTTTTTATTCCAAAGTTTAAATGGTTTAAATTTTAGAAACACTTTATTAATTTTTCACTTTTTTAAAATTGAAAGGTGAAGATTTCATTTCGTCAATTTTAATGAGTTTTTCTCTAGTTTTCCAAATAATATTTAATGTAAATCTTCAATAATTATTATGTGGAAGAGTTGATAGAGAACCTTTTTTCTTAATGAGGAACTTTT
Source organism: Armadillidium nasatum (assembly GCA_009176605.1). Taxonomy (NCBI): domain Eukaryota; kingdom Metazoa; phylum Arthropoda; class Malacostraca; order Isopoda; family Armadillidiidae; genus Armadillidium; species Armadillidium nasatum. The sequence continues at coordinate 77,370 of SEYY01018785.1, read as the reverse complement.
TTTAACCGATAAAAGGATTATGAAAAACTTAAATATTTTAAATTAATTTATATAATATATATATATATATATATATATATATATATATATATATATATATATATATATATATATATATATATATATATATATATATATATATATATATATATATATATATATATATATATATATTGTTAGAAATTATTTCTGTGCATTATGATGTAATTAAGATTGCAAAACTTATTGAAATGAAATTAATGATCCAAAAATTTATTTTGAGAAACTTGATCGGGGTTCCATTCAAATCTGATTCTGATATTTTAAATGTAGAGTTTTTCTTTTTCTTTTTTTCTTCCTTTTCATTTTCATTTTCATTTTTCTTTTCATTTTCATTTTCATTTTCATTTTCATTTTCCCCTTCCATTTCCTTTTCCACCTCTGAATTCTTTCTTCCATGTGAATGTTGAATTCTTCCTTGTGGAGATGCAAAACTTCTAAAAGGTTTAAAAGGAAAAAAGGAAAAGAATACATATATATATATATATATATATATATATATTATATATATATATATATATATATATATATATATATATATATATATATATATATATATATATATATATATATATATATATATATATATTAGTGATGGCAAATCCGAATCCGGATTTGAAGATTGTTTCATGGATTCGGATTCGAGAATTCTAAAACTTGCTGAATTCGGATTCGGATTCGAAAGTTCAGAATTCGAATCCTATCATTTACAGTAAAATTAAATCTATATAACGTTGTTCAATGAAATATGTGATATTTTTTTCAAGTAACTTTATGAAATCATACATGTCACAAAATCATTGTTGTATCTTAAGAAACAAAATTTAGTGAATGACTATTCAAGTTTATGCAAAAAAAAAAAAAAAAAAAAAAAAAAAAAAAAAAAAAAAATTAAGTTTAGCTGAAGGGAAAGAATATGGAGTGAAGGACGTCTCCCGCGGAAGCAATAATCATTCCATGGAAAATCAAAGAAATAATATCGCAAGTCAGACCGACTTGCTCCAAACGTTCCTCAGGAATAGGAGGGGCTCTCTCCCGTGGAAAACTTGTTGAGATGAAGAGGATAAAGAGATTAGAAGATGATCAGAGGAACCCAAAAAAGGAATAAAACTTAAGAAAAGTTTTAGAAGGCGATGGTTATTTGGGATAGATATATGGAAGGTAAGTTTACTGGCTGTATTTTGAGATTTTGAAGAAAGTCTTTACTTGTGGTAAACATTGAAATTACCTAAATTTAGGGGAGGGTCTAATTTTAAATAAAATTTTAATTTCAAATAAAATTTTAATTTCAAATAAAATTTTAATTTCAAATAAAATTTTAATTCTCGTCCCATTACCTTTTAATTTGAAAGATCTGTGTAGTTCAACGTGCTGAAAATAACTCGTTTATTTTTTTGCGTTTTTCTGCATCTATAACGGTTTAAAAGTTTTTGGGAAAAATTTCCAATGAAAAAAATGAATAGCGGGAAATTCCGCTGGTCGAAATGAAGTGAAAATTGAATTGTATATTCAAAAATGTATTAGCTACAAACGCTTCTAACAGATTTTTGATATCTGCTTTATAGAAAAAAAGTTATATGCCCATTTCTGTCTATCTGTCAAAAGAAATTATTTTTTAAATTTTGGAATATTCACTCTTCCGGACACAAAAAAAAAAAAAAACAAAAAAAAAAAAAAAAAAATAAAAAAAAACCCTACAATTTTTTCATTTTTTCCATATGCACAGAGGATGTATAAAGCTACAAATTTCTCTCAACACTTTATTCAATGCTTTGTTCTTTTCGAGATATTGCCTCTCAAATTTGGCAAATTTTCAAAGAAATTTCAAAATTCCAAAATTTGAGAGGCTATATCTCGAAAAGAACAAATGGCATCGAATGATTTTATTGAGAGAACGTTATAGCTTTGTACCTCCTCTAATCACCTGACAAAAATTAAAATATTCAAATTTTTGGCTTTTTTTTTTTTTTTTTTTTTTAAATTTTGAAATTCATGGGCATGTAACTATTTTTCTAAAGCTGATATCAAAAATCGTTATGTTGCGTGCGTTTCTTGTAATTGGGGTTGAAAATATACAGTTAACTTTTCAGGTCATTTCGATCAGGGCTTTGGCCCCGATATTCACTTTTTTGGAGAAAAATGTTCCAAAAAACATACAAACAGTTATAGATACAGAAAAATATGCCCAGCAAATTTCACAAGAATCGGTCAAAAATTAAAAAAACTTATTTTGAAATTGGACCCCCCCCTTTTTGAAACTGATGATTTCAGAGAAAGGAGAAGTAGGGAGAATGTGCTTTATTTTGAAGTTAAGAAAGTCAAAGAATTTAGGACAGTCAGTAGAGTTAGGAGAAAAATAAACATAACTAATGATATATATATATATATATATATATATATATATATATATATATATATATATATATATATATATATATATATATATATATATATATATATATATATATATATATATATATATATATATATATATATATATATATATATATATATATATATATATATATATATATATATATATATATATATATATATATATATATATATATATATATATATATATATATATATATATATATATATATATATATATATATATATATATATATATATATATATATATATATATATATATATATATATATATATATATATATATATATATATATATATATATATAAAGTAATATTAATTTACGTACGATATTATATTGCACTTCTAATACATTTAACAAACATTTATATATTAGAATTTGATTTAAATAAAAAGGCGAAAGGGTTGCTAAATTTCAATTTTTACTCCTTAATCTTTATCTCTACCGGGCTCCATCTTCATTTATATATAAGTAACTTATTGTTTCCTGTTCTTATATTTACTTAAATTTTTTTTAATTTAATGAATTCAAAATAAAGAAATATCAAGTGAATTTATTTCAATAGGTGCAATAAGAGAGTGCCATATTTTGTAAGGAAAGCTTTCCTGGTGATTATTCTCATCTCTCTGACCCCTAGTCCTCTGCTGTATGGCAATGCTGTGAATCTATTGTTGTGGCTCGAGACATATCAAAAGCATTCAATAGATATAGACTGGCTTAAAGCATTGACTTCTAAACTTCCATCTTTCATCATCTATCCATCTTTCTGAGATATCTTTTCCAGTCGTTCTATAACAGCTGATGTACTACAGTGACCACCATCGATCCTTTAAATCTATTAATTAATAATGAAGCTCCTCAGGGATCTCTTCTATCTTCAATTTTTTTCTGCTTTTCATTATTGGCATTCTCTATAATGCTTCATTGCTAATCCATTCCTATGCCGATGACTCTACGTGGGTTGTCTATAATGCCTTAAAACCTCAATTCTTCTATCTTTCAAGTCGACATAATATTATTCCTAACAACTATTACGTCTTCAAACACACACACAGCTCAAATATAATTAAATATCTTGGATTTAGCAACAAAATTGCTCTGTACGCAACACTTCTTTAATCACACCAGCACAAAATATTTTAACTGGCTCACTCTGTTGAAGGAAAGAGGACAGTTAAGATAATAGAAACTATTATACTCTTGAATTAAGTTATGCAGCTGCAAATTCCATTCATTCTCTTTTACTTTTAACAAAAAAATGACTTAAATTTTAATTCAAAGAGTGCTTAATTAAGAGACTTAATTCATTTACATTCAATTTTAGACTTTTGTTACTAATAATAAAGGCAATTTATAAATACTAAAAATTTCCCAACTTACCCTACGAAAACATCCCTGCCGTCGATTGATTGGATCGGTCTCTTTTCGTTAATGCCACTCATTTCTTTTCCATTTTTGAGTAGATTATTTTCATTGGACACAATTTTACGAAAATCAGAAGGTTTTATAAACCCAGGCTGGAATATTACGATGATGACTTAATTATTATTACAAAACCAGTAATTGTACAATAATAATAATAATAATAATAATAATAATAATAATAATAATAATAATAATAATAATAATAATAATAATAATAATAATAATAATAATAATAATAATAATAATAATAATAATAATAATAATAATAATAATAATAATAATAATAATAATAATAATAATAATAATAATAATAATAATAATAATAATAATAATAATAATAATAATAATAATAATATAATAATAATAATAGGAAATAATTTTAATAATAGTAATAATAACAGGAATTAATTTTAGTAATAGTAAAAATAACAGGAAATAATTTTAATAGTTTAAGATTATTATTATTATTATTATTACTATTATTATTATTATTATTATTATTATTATTATTATTATTATTATTATTATTATTATTATTTTTATTACCTCACTAATAATCATCCAATTGATCTTTTTATTGCAATGCGGCTCACTCAAGGATCCATTATACAGGAAAACAGCTGATTTCGGACCCAAAAGCTTATTAATATCAATCATATCTTTTACATTTTGACCCTATGGAAGAATTCATAAAAAAAGAGTAAATATTAAAATATTAATATTAAATTCACAGCCTATTTGACCAAATTAATAATAATAAAGTTGGTATATAAACCAATATAGTATCATAGCCAGGAGAAAATACGTGGAGAAAATAGTGCATGAAGTACATAGTAAATTAAGAAGAAAATAATATTGACGAAAAATTAGTAAGGGAAAAGAGTAAGCCAATGAACAGAGATGAATTGTCAATCTTCACAGAAAAATAGCTTAAAAAAAAGACTGACTCAACTGTAAGGTGAAGGTTTATTAATCAACTACTAGTAGCATTTACTTTTGTTCTTGTACCTT
>SEYY01018785.1:52500-67500 GCA_009176605.1 Armadillidium nasatum | reverse complement strand
GGACAGATGAAGGCTTGAGTTGTGTGTTTTCGAAGAAGATATCATAGTTGTGTGGAAGATTGTGTCGAGTGGAGAGATGGAGGAACTGAGTTTTTTGAGGCATTGAAAACAACCATGTTTTCTCTGCCCCAATTTGAAATACGAGAAAGATCAGAGGTTAGTTGTTCCAAGGCTACCCTTCTCGAGTCTATCAACTGCTGTTGGGTGGGACGTTTTTCAAAATGGAAGGAATAATGAAGGGTGGAGTCATCAGCATAGGAGTGGATAGGAGATGAGGTGATGGAGAGAAGGTCATTAATGAAGAGTAGAAAAAGTGTTGGTGATAGTACAGAACCCTGAGGAACACCACTATTAATAGATTTAAAGGATGAACGGTGGCCGTCTACAACAGTTGCTATAGAACGACCGGAAAGGAAATTAGCGAGAAGATCACAGAGAGAAGGATAGATACCGAAAGAGGGAAGTTTAGAAATCAAAGCTTTGTGCCAGACTCTATCGAAGGCTTTCGATATGTCCAGCGCGACAGCAAAAGATTCACCGAAATGCCGAATAGCGGAGGACCAAGATTCAGAGAGAAGGGAAAGAAGATCACCTGTAGAGCGTTTCTTACGAAAGCCATACTGGCGATCAGAGATAAGATTAGAAGAATTGAGATGCTTCCAAATCTTCCTGTTAAGGATAGATTCGAAAACTTTAGAGAGAACGGAGGTCAAAGAAATAGGACGGTAGTTGGAGGGTTGAGAGGGGTCCCCCTTCTTCGGCACAGGTTGAATGAGCGCACGTTTCCAGCAAGAAGGGAAGGTAGAAGTAGATAGACAAAGACGAAATAGTTTACCGAGGCAGGGTGCAAGCTCGGAAGCACAAGTTTTGAGAACCACAGGAGGAATACCATCAGGACCGTACGCCTTCTTAGTATTAAGCTCAGAGAGAGAGAGCAGAAATGACATCTTTAGAAGAAATTCTAATTTTAGGCATAATTGAGTTAGAGGGGTTGAAGGAGGAGGAATAGCTCCGGAATCGTCTAAGGTTGAATTAGAGGCAAAAGTTTGAGCAAAGAGTTCAGCTTTAGAAGAAGGTAAAACAGCAGTTGTGCCGTCGGAAGATATTAAAGGAGGGAAAGAGGAAGAAGCAAAGTTAGAGTTGACATTTTTTGCAAAATGCCAGAAAGAACGTGAAGAAGAGGAACCAGAAAGATTATTGCATTTTTTACGGAGAAAGGAGTTTTTAGTGTTACGAAGGATAGATTTTGCACGATTCCGGGATGAAATATAAGTAGCGTGAGTTTCAGGAGTTTGAAGACGACGGTAATCCCTGAAGGCAGCATCCCTGCGGCGGATAGCACGAGAACAAGCAGAGTTAAACCAAGGTTTATTAGGTTTAGTAGAAGGGAAAGAATATGGAATGTATGCCTCCATGCCAGAGAGAGAATCACCTCGGTAATGCGTTCTGCACACTCCGAGGGACCCCTCCCACGGAAGCAATAATCATTCCACGGGAAATCAAAGAAGTACGACCGCAAGTCCGACCAGCTTGCGGCACCGAAGTGCCACAAGCGTTTCCTTTCCGTAGAAGGGGGTCTTTCCTGCGGAAGACTTGAAGAGATAGGAGAGGATACAGAGATAAGAAGATGATCGGAGGAACCCAAAGGAGGAAAGAGTTTAACAGTATAAGGAGAAGGATTAGAAGTTAGGAAAAGGTCTAGAACGTTGGGTTCATCTCCAAGACGATCAGGGATACGAGTAGGGAGCTGCACCAACTGCTCAAGGTCGTTTTGGATAGCGAAAAGGAAGGCACGTTCACCAGCTGTATCATGAGAACTAGAAGAAAGCCATTGGCGGTGGTGAACATTGAAATCACCTAATATGATGATTTCAGAGAAAGGAGAAGAAGAGAGAATGTGCTCTATTTTGGAGTTTAAATAGTCGAAGAATTTAGCATAGTCAGTAGAATTAGGAGATAAATAAACTGAACAAATGAATTTAGTCGTAGAGTGGCAAGAGAGCCTAAGCCATAAGGTGGAAAATTCGGAAGACTCCAAATTAGAGACACGAGAACAAACGACATCGTTGCGCACATATGCACAACAACCGCCTTTGGCTGAAAATTGAGGATAGAGACAGTAGGAGGAAACAGAATAGGGTTTGCTATCAGAACGCTCAAACATCTGAGTTTCGGTCAAGAATAAGAGGTGAGGTCTAGAAGAAGAGAGGTGATGTTCAACAAAGTGGAAATTAGAGTGCAGACCGCGAATGTTGCAGAAATTAATGAAAAAAATAGACCGTGCATCAGGACAAGCCGGCGGCCGAGTCCTGGTGGCACCAACCCCATCACCGGAGGCCACCAACTCCCAAGTGGTGATGGGGGAAGGGGTGGATGAGGGGCTATTTTTGGAAGCCGCCCCCCGTGGCTTCTCCGAGGCTACCGAAGTTGACGCCATTTTTGATTTTATTTTAATTATTTTTTAAGATGTGTTAGAAATGTTTTATGTATGTAAAGGAGAGCCACTCCGTGTAGATAGAAGGTGAGCGCGAAAGGGAGCGAACCATTGGGCACCGGGATGAGATAGGAGTACCTTTAACATCCCGTATACCCAACAGGGGGTAATCTCATCGCTTCGGGAGCGCTACTTCCCTCCCCCGATATATATATATATATATATATATATATATATATATATATATATATATATATATATATATATATATATATATATATATATATATATATATATATATATATATATATATATATATATATATATATATATATATATATATATATATATATATATATATATATATATATATATATATATATATATATATATATATATATATATATATATATATATATATATATATATATATATATATATATTCCTATAAAGGGAAATTTGGAAATCAAGGTTTTGCCCAAACTCCATCGAAATTTTTTTATAAATATATATATATATATATATATATATATATATATATATATATATAGGAAGTTTGGAAATCAAAGCTTTGCCCAAACTCTATCGAAAGCTTTCGATTTGTCCAGCGCGACAGCAAAAGATTCACCGAAATGCCGAAGAGTAGAGATACAAGTTTCAGAGAGAAGGGAAAGAAGATCTCCAATAGGACGTTTGTTTACGAAAGTCTTACTGGCGATTAGAGATAAGATTAGAAAAATTGAGATGTTTCCAAGTCTTTCAGTTAATGATAAATTCGAAAACTTTATTAAAAACTAAGGTTAGAGAAAAAGGATGATAACTGAAGGATTGATAAGAGTTTCCCTTTATCTACACAGGCTGAATGAGCGCAGGTTTTCAGCAAGAAGGGAAGGTTGAAGTAGGAAAACAGAAACGAAATAGTTTACCAAGGCAGGGTTCAAGACCAGAAGCACATGTTTTGAGTATTACAGGAGATATACCATCAGGACCGTATGACTTCTTAGTGTTAAACTAAGAAAGAACAGAAATAACGTCTTTATACACTGGTAAAGTGAAAATTCGACCATCTTCACACATCTCACTTTCAATAAAATTAACTATTATATTGTGTTCTTAATTTATTACATAAAAAATTAGGCTTGAAAAGTTACTCCATTTTCGTTAAAACAATGCCACTTTAATGACATTACTGTTTCCTTCCACCAATGAAAAAATAAAAGAAGCTGAGAAAATGTGCTACTCTCAATTCTAGTGTTCTGCTAATTGTTTCCATCCGGTTTTTCAAGGACTTGATCAATGTAACAAAAATTTTGAGGCGTATTCTTCAACTTCTGTATAATCGTTGTCCTAAAGGTATCATAGTGTAGAAGGAATTTTTGTCCGAACCGTTTTCTACAGATAATCCAATAGATTCACAATAGGGATCATATTAGTGCTGCGTGATATATCTGCATAATAGAGATATCAATGTACTTAAAGTACTGGCGTTGGTAATGAATGAGATATCTACGACCCTGACATTATTTTCCATTAACATGAAGTCTCTCCGACAAAATCGACATAAGGGAAGGATCCAATCTTAAAGTTTTTTTTAAATTCTTGACCGATTTGTATTAAATTTGCAGATTATATGCAAATCAACGTGCTGAAAAAAGTGGATTTCTACAGTTTTTCTGTATCTATAACGGTTTGTAACTTTTTAAAAACTTTACCCTTGGAAAAAGGGAATAGCGGAGTAAAACCACTGGTCGAAATTACCTGAAAATTGACCTGTATATTCACAAATGTATTATCTACAAATACTAGTAACAGATTTTTGATATCTGCTTTAGAAAAAAAGTTTTATGCCCTCGAATGTCGAAAGTTTTTGGAAAATTTATCCTTCCTGACAAACAAATTAAAAAAAAAAAACTACACCTACAACTTTTTCCATTTTCATGGCAGTTGTTAATAGGAGGTACAAAGCTACAACTTTTTCTAAATATTTCATTAAACGCTATTTGTTCTTTTTGAGATATGGTCTACCAAATTTTGGACATTTTCAAAAAATTAAGAATAGTTACCTCAGAAATATCAAAAAATTTAGAGATGATGAAAATTCCATTCTCTTTTTTAAAGGCCTTTTCTAAAGTATCATATTTTTTGTTTACATTAAGTAACTGAATTTCAATTAGGTAAAACTGTTGGTTGATTGAGTGTTCAGAACCTACAAGGATTTTTATGTAGTTCAATGCATATTTTATTCCATTTACTTTGTTAACGACTTCCCAATTTTTCTTCCCTTTTGGGTAGAAGTACTGCAATAGATATTAACTGTGTAGAATTCAAAATGTGTAAATCGGAATAGGTTCATACCACACGAAAATGTTTTATGAGTGATCTAAAACGTTTCAACAGCGTATTTTAAACATACGCCGTTTGAACTGTTTTATCAACTTTTAAGAGGGTGTTACTCAACTGTTCAAAATTAATTAATTCAATTAATAATACGATACATGCGTTAAGCATTAATAAATTAATGAATTAAATATTAACTTATAAGATTCACGAATTAAGCATTAATTAATAAGTTTTAGGAATTAAGAATTAAAAGAATTTACAAATTAACAATTATTAAAATTCATGCATAAACTTTAATAGCATTCTTGTATTAAGCATTAATAGAATTCATTAGTAACCATGAATTTATGATAAGTTTTGTTAATTAAGCATTAATTAATAATAATTATTTAAAAAGCATTATTTAATTCACAAGTTAAGCATTAATAGAATTCATTAGTAACCATGAATTAATGATATTTATATATTAAGCATTAATTAATAATAATTATTTATAAAGCATTATTTAATTCACAAGTAAAACATTAATAGATTGAAAGGTTGAGCACTGATTGAGTTTATGTATTAATCATTTCCTTATTTTTATCAACTTGACTTCTCTTCCAACTCTATTTATCCTAGTGTCAATGACTCAATTTTTCATTTCTTCACACATTTCTCTGTGTGGAAGAATGCTTTCAATTTTGCATTTAAAGTCAAAATTTTATACTATTATTTTAAAGGTTTTCTAGACTTTTTTTTTCCATAGACATAATGACAAACACTATTGCCTTTAAAGCTTTTTTTCGTGAATAAAACCAAAATAATAAAGCAGTAATAATATTAGAGGACTCAGGCTGACTCATATATACCATTAATAATATTAGAGGACTCAGGCTGACTCATATATACCATTAATAATATTAGAGGACTCAGGCTGACTCATATATACCAAAAAAAAAGGACAAAAGTATAGCTTCATTTAAATCATTGAATGGTTTTGGAAATCATCATAAATTTTTTTTTTTTATTATTTAAAAAAAATAGTTCAATGTCGTAGCCAGTGTAAGAGCCACGACCTGAGTCGGGGTCATAGTAGCCTGTAAAAATTCTTACCGACTTCGCAGCATTGGTTTGAATTTGGCAGATGCTACACTAGTTATAAAGCAGACTTTATATAAGTTTGTATATTAAATAAGTAGAAAATGAATTTAAAGTTTGTCTTAAGCAAACTAATAAGAATAAATGGCTTAAGTGTTTTTGTAACTAAATTCATTGATGTTAAAATATAATCTTAATTTTTAATATTTTTAACATTTCATCCTTTTAATATTCATGATAATAATCTTGATATTTTTGAAATATAATTCGGGAGGTCTTGAATTTTCATTTATAGTTAGTTTTGATATTAATATCTATAGGTAATATTAATATCTATAGGTATAATATTATTAATATTAATAATTAATATTATTATTAATATTAATATCTACAGGTATTCCCTCCTTCAGCAATTATTTTAATGGTTATAGTCCTTACTGGTAGACTTGTAATCACCTTCGAAGGAAAAACAATTTTCATGAATAACTAATTGAAAATTAAGACAACCCTACTGAAATTTTATAAATATTAAAACTCTGCATTTAATATTATAATCATAACTAATTAAAAATTAGAGACTACTTTATTGAAATTTCTTAAATATTATAAATGAATTTTATATACTAAATATAAATGTTACAATATAAATACATTTTACAAATAAATATTAATGCTTATTATCTTGAAAATCAAAAGGATCAAATATTACTACATAAATGTTACAATATAAATACATTTTATAAATAAATGTTAATGCTTATTATCTTGTCTTGAATATCATAAGTATCAAATGTTACTATATTAATAATTTAATTGTTATTTAAAATTTACTTACATAAATATTATTTGCTTTTACTGTGACTGACAACTTAGGCACCTTTCTAATTACATTAACAAAATTTGGAAAAATTTCCTTTTCAAGCATTGGCTTCGCTCCAAATACGTCAATGTTAATAGGAGACTGTAAATTCTCTCCACACTCAGGAAATTTTTCAATCCACTTGAGAGGATGAAAATAGCAGTCATTTGGTTTATAACAAAATTGTGGAATTAATTTTGTCGATTTGAGTGTGATATTTTCTGGGGTCAACTTCTTCAATACTAACTTATCTTCCTTTACATACCAAGGTATGATGTAATCGGAGTCAATTGATCTTTAAAAATTAAAAATATTGAAGAAACCTCAATAAAATTAATACTAAAAATCAAATAAAAGTAAATTAATTATCGGTGAATGAGCATTTACACAAAGCTAGCAATATTCTGATAATAAAAAGATTTGTTATTGGATATAATGTTATATTGTGTGTGTGTGTGTGTGTGTGTGTGCGTGCGTGAAATATCTGTTCAAAACTTTTTTTTTTAAATAAAATATAACTAAAGTAATTTTGAGAATTTATTTTTTTTATTAGAAGTTCACACTTTCCGGGCATTTCCCATTTAAGAAGGGGCACTTCTATAGATATATATATATATATATATATATATATATATATATATATATATATATATATATATATATATATATATATATATATATATATATATATATATATATATTATAACAAGACAAAAAGCAAAGAGGTTCAAAAAAGAGAGTCAAAGTAAGTTATAGAGTTCAATGGACAGAAGAACCTGTCAAAATCAACTCTCTCATACTATAAGCCTTAAATACTTTAAGGACTAAAACAATATAACAACACCTTCTCTTCCAAAAAAAAAAAATAGTTTCGAAATATTACTGGCTGGGGCTATTCTTACTTCTACCCGAATTAATCCCTCGAACATTTAGCACTCGGAAAGCTCAAAAATAACTCACATGTTTTAGCTCTTAACATAATCCACTAGGTGACAGGCCTAGCAAGCCGGCTACATAAAAAGAGACATCGCTCGAGAAACCAGTGCCACGCCTCTGACAAGACAGAATCAAAGAGATTTTGGAGGAGTAGCACCCGACAAGGACCATCCTACCGGTTTGGACGGTAATGGTGATGGTGATGATAATCCCCTACCTCTTTCACTACCAAAAATATCATCTTCAACATCAAATATTTAAATAGCTCCCAGGTTTTGGCAGATAACATAGTTAAATTACGTCTAAAACATCTTAACATTCATAAGAGAAAAGTAAATAGTTAACGACAATTAAACTTTTTCATTCACAGGAAGAAAGCAATTATAATTATCATTCCACAACTATAACCAAAACAAATCTCGAAATCTCATTGTCATATCGATCTACTCAAAATTTAGTCGACAGTACCTGCCCAGACTTCCAACATTCATTCAAAAATGTATGTTCAACAATAACATCAATTATGACTAATCACGAAGCTTAGCGAATAGGTTATAAAAATCTCCGCCATAAAGAAATCTCATTGTCATACCGATGTACTCAAAACTTAGTCGACAGGACCTGCCCAGACTTCCAACATTGATTCAAAAATCTATGCTCAACAATAACATCAATTATGACTGTGCACGAAGCTTAACGAGTAGGTTATAAAAATCTCCGCCATAAAGAAGAAACAAAACGGCGAAAAGAAAAAATTTAAAATTCCTTTCGACTAAGTTGTAAAATACATTTTTATCCAAATTATCTCTCATGCCAACAGTAAAAGAATGGAAAAAAAATTGGTTTGAAATTTCTCTTCGAAATGTGCAGCTATGGTATCCAGAACAGTCAAGCTTAGCAATATCGAATATCGTTTCTCTCATTATTTTCTAATAACTTTTCTTTTAAAATACTTATGTTCACACCAACGCGTATTTTGTATTTTTTTTATTTAAAAATATTATTTACTGATTTATTTTTAAATATAATTCCTTATAATTTAATAATATTTATTGTTATTAATTATTTTTAATTATTTTTAAATATTTTTAATTATTTTATTAACCTCAGAAAAAAAAAATTTTCAAGTCAAAAAATGTTAATTACTTTCACCTCGAGCGTCGAACGGTCTTGCTTGACCAAGTGAGTGTGTGGAAGGAATGAATGTTGTGACGTTATTTTCGGTCGACGAAAACGCCGCCATACTACTGGTACAGACAAGTTTCATTTGTCTCTTTTGTAAAGAAAATGTAGTTATGTTGCAGTTTGTGTCGAGAAAGTCGATGGATTTATTAAGTTTTTGAATCATTTAAAACAAACCCCTGCTTTTCTTACACTCTAAAAAATAAATGGTCAATGTGCCATCAAAATGAACGCACCAAACTACTAGTTTTTTCGTTCAGAAATGAACACACAATGAAAGCATGAGCTTTCAATTATCGTACAAGGTACGTTCAAAATTAGCGCATCTGATTAATTTTTCCTATCATACGAAATCTAAGTCTAAACAGTATTTTTAATGTGCGTTCATTTACCAGGTGTGCTTTCAAAGTTCGTTCAAATGAACGCCTATTGAAAGATCATGTTTTTAGAGTGTACCTCAGGAAGAAACAACAGTTTAGTAAGCCTCAAATTTTATATTAAAAAATTTTTTTTTTCCTTCAAGCTAATACATTACTCAGATTCTTAATATAAAAAATACAATATTATTACCTGATATAAAATTTTCTCTCATCCAAAGGTTGGACATTTCTCATCGAAAAAAGTGAATGAAAGTTACTCATCAAACTAAACAATTTTTTGTTTATCTCAGCTGGTTTCAGAAATATTATCCACAAAACATTCTCTCTGCATGGATAAGTTGTTTGCGAACCATTATACCTATATATATATATATATATATATATATATATATATATATATATATATATATATATATATATATATATATATATATATATATATATAATATATATATATATATATATATATATATATATATATATATATATATATATATATATATATATATATATATATATATATATATATATATATATATATATATATATATATATATATATATATATATATATATATATATATATATATATATATATATATATATATATATATATATATATATATATATATATATATATATATATTATATATATATATATATATATATATATATATATATATATATATATAATTATATCGAATATGCTATACTTTAAAATTTCGTCGACAGTGATTCTGGTAGTGAAAAAAATCGATGAAAGCGATATTTAAACATTTCTATAATTTACAAAATTTACTGTAAATCACAAATTACTAAAAAAAAAATTTGAAAGACGTCCCCCCAAATCACAGTTAATTGTTGCAAGAAGGGTGGTCTTGGAGCAACACCTCTGATCTTTCTAGCATTTCAAATTTGGGCAGAGAAAACATGGTCGTTTTCAATGCCTCAAAAACTCAATTCCTCCATCTTTTTACTCGACATAACCTTCCACACAACTATGAAATCTTAGAAAACACACGACTCAAACCTTCATCTGTTCTCAATATTCTCGGTGTTTTGTTTCCTTGTGATCTTTCTTGGAAGGATCACATTACTTCTCTTTCTAAACAAGCTTGTAAGTGGTTGGGTGTTCTGAGGAGCCTTCGAGATTTTTTTTAGCCACCCCAGTTGCTTGCCCTTTAGAGGAGTGTTGTTCACCCTTGTATGGAATACGAGTCACACATCTGAGCTGGTTCCACACATACAGCTCTTCTCGAAAAGGTGGAGTCTAGGCTTTCCGTCTTTTAAACTCTTTTGCTCTTACTAACTCTCTCCAATCTCTTTTTGTAGGTCGAATTGTTGTATCACTCTCTCCATACTATCGCTATTGTAACCGACACTGCTCTTCTGAACTCTCACGTCGCATACTTCCTAAACTGAGAAAGGTCAGTGCGACACTATTTCATCCTTTCTCTGTCCAACTCTCCGACCCAAAACTTAACCGCTATGCTCAATCTTATATGAACTCTATGGAACACACTCCCTTTATCTGTTTTCCCAATTTCCTTTGTCTTCCACACCTTGACTGGGAGAAAAGACATAATATATGTATATATATATATTATATATATATATATATATATATATATATATATATATATATATATATATATATATATATATATATATATATATATATATATATATATATATATATATATATATATATATATATATATATATATATATACTGCGAGAGCAGGATTCGACCTTCAATGGCTGGGTAGCCGTATACGATGAGTGCTATGAGAAAGGAAGTAAAAAGTGGTTCAGCGTTGTTTAAAATTCGTTGTCTGAAAGTAAGGGGGATAAATGATGATACTAAACAAGTGGAGATTGAATAGATGTGTAAAGATAAGAAATTGAATTTTTTAGGGTTGACTGAAACAAATCTAAAGGGGAGAGGAGGATATCGATTTTGGCAATTATAAAGGGGTATACTCAAGTGTTGGTGAAAGAGTGGGCTAGGGAAAGTGTGGTGATAGTGATGAACCAAAGATGGTGGGAGTGTATTAGGAAGTGCGAAAGTATATCGCCTAGAATAATGTGGGTGAAGTTGAGATTTAACAGAGAGGAATGAGGTTTGTTTGTGCTTATGCTACTGTGAACGGTGCAATGGAGGAAAACAGAAGAGTGCTTTGGGAGAAACTGAATGATTGCTTGAGTGGTCTAGAGGTGGGTGTAAATGTACGCTTATTAGGGGATCTTTACGTGAAGGTTAGTGTTGATAGGGGAGGAGGGTGGTAGGTCCTTTCGGTGTAGGGTATATATATATATATATATATATATATATATATATATATATATATATATATATATATATATATATATATATATATATATATATATATATATATATATATATATATATATATATATATATATATATATATATATATATATATATATATATATATATATATATATATATATATATATATATATATATATATATATATATATATATATATATATATATATATATATATATATATATATATATATATATATATATAATATATATATATATATATATATATATATATATATATATATATATATATATATATATATATATATATATATATATATATATATATATATTATATATATATATATATATATATATATATATATATATATATATATATATTATATATATATATATATATATATATATATATATATATATATATATATATATATATATATATATATATATATATATATATATATATATATATATATATATATATATATATAATATATATATATATATATATATATATATATATATATATATATATTATATATATTATATATATATATTATATATATATATATATATATATATATATATATATATATATATATATATATATAATATATAAATGAGGAGAATAAAAAGATTAGAGACAGAGGAGTAAACTTAAATGTGTTTAGAAGCTCCGCAAGAGGTATTTCAATTCATTATTTGTGGTTAGCAAAAATTAGAATAAGGGGAGGATGGAGGAAGACTCGGGGTGTGAATTGAGGAGTGGAGATAGTGAAATTGAAAGATTGGAGGAGGAGGGAGCAGAGGATCAATTTAAAAGAGATATCATTTTAAGTTGGGATGAGGTAAGAGCGAGTGCAATTTGGGGAGTAAAAGAGAGTGGGAAAGGGGAAAGGTTTAGGATATCACTGGTAGAAAGTGCTAAGAATATTTGTGGGGTGAGGAGGGTGGAAGGGAAGTGTAAAAGAAAAGGAGGTGAATGGTAGTGTGAAGAGGTGAACACAGCAGTAAGGAATAAAAAGGGAGTCTTTGAAAAAGAAGAGGACAGCCAAAAAGGAAGTAAGGAGAAAGTAAGAGCAGATGTAAAATAGTGTAATAAAATTGTGGAGTGATTTAGAGAAAAGAGTAAGATGTTTTGGAAGGAGGTGAACAATGTAAGGTATGAGGGGGATGCGAGGGGAAAGGAGATTAAGGGTATAGGAAGGGAAATAGGACAGGAAGAAAGAGGGGTTGGGGCAAGATTGAAGAGTACTTTAATTTGTTACTGAATGTGAGAGAGATGAGTAGAGAGGCTGAGACGGTGGAGAGGGTTGTAGGAGAATTGGTGGGAAGGGATGATGGGGGGGGGGGAATCTCATTTGAAGAAATAGGTAAAGCATTGAAGAACGTTAGAAGGGGTAAATTGACAGGTTTGGATGGAATAAGTGGAGAGATGTTGTTGGAAGGGGGGAGGGGTGAGTGTGGTAGAATGGTTGGCAAAATACTTGTGTGGTCCCTTTGTATAAAGAAAAGGGTAATAAATTTGAGTGTGGAAGTTACAGGGGGATAAGTTTTATGAGAGTAGTGGTGAAAGTGTATGGAAGAATTTTAATGAATAGGATAGGGAATGACGGGTTAATAGGAGAAGAACAAGAAGGTTTTAGGGAAGGTAAAGGGTGTATGGATCAGGTTTTTACTCTAAGAATGATTGAAGAAAAAAGTAGGGATAAAATGAAGGCTGTGTTCACGTGTTTTATGGATATTGAGAAAGCTTACGATAGAGTAGACAGGAGTAAACTTTGGGAGGTTTTGAGTGAATATAGAATTGATGAGAGAGTAAGGAAAGGTATCAGATCATTGCATGGGAATAGCTTGGCGTGTGTGAGAGTAAATAGAATTGAGACTGAGTTCTTTGATGTGAATAATGGTTTGAGGCAGGGTTGTGTAGTGTCAATGGGGATTTTTAATTTATTTATTGACAAAGTGGTGAGAAAAATGGACCGAGTAGGGAGAGGGGTGAGGATTAGAGAGGAACAAGGTATGTGGGATACGAGTGTGTCACTTTATGCGGATGATGCTGTGCTTTTAATTGCTGGAGTAGTAGTGTGGTTAAGTGTTGGACTTTAGCTGAATAGTATATGGTTTGATACTAGGTAAAAGATTTGGATATGTGCTTGTGCGAGTGGGAAACTTTTTGGAGATACAGGAGAGTTAGAATCTATTAGTGGATGAGTTTATAAAGGGATGTGATGAGTTGGACTTCAGAGTGAATGAGGGTAAGAGTAAAGTTCTGTGGATGAAAAATAGTGGGGGAGGGGTGAGAGATATGGACGTGAGAGATGAAATGTAAATTAAGGTGGGGAGGGAGAGAATAGAGTGGGTTAGTGTATTTAAGTAACTGGAGATGATTTTATGAGAGAAGGATGGTAGTGAGGACGATGAAGTGAGGCATAGAATAAGGGAAGGTGAGAAGGTGTTGGGAGGTTTGAAGGATATTTGAAATAGAGTAGGGATGACAAGAGAAGTGAAGTTGAGAATGGTTGAGGGTTATTGTATACCTGTGGTCATGTATGGGAGTGAAATATGCAGTGTGAATGCAAAAAAAAAAAAAAAAAAAAAAAGACAAGTGTTCGAAATGAAAGGTCTGAGGGTGGTTTGTAGTATTTGTAGAAGGGATAGAGTTAGGAATGTTAGAATAAAGGAAATGTGTAGTTGAAGAAAGAATTTGGTTGGGAGAGCTGAACAGAGTATGCTGATATAGTTTGGTCATATTTGTAGAATGAATGAAAAGAGAATGGTTAAAAAGGTGTTTGTATCAGAAATGGAGGGTGGAAGAGATAGGGGGAAACCGAGGGGAGGATGAATGAGTGTTGTGTTGTCAAAGAGGTGTTAAAGGATAGAGGGATGACCTGGGAGAAGGGTGTGAGACTGACGGAGTATAGGAATGAGTGAAAATGGTTGGTTCTGGGTGAGCATGGGAATTGAATGGGACCTGCGATAGACACCACCCCACAATTAGTGGGAAAGGTTGCAATATATATATATATATATATATATATATATATATATATATATATATATATATATATATATATATATATATATATATATATATATATATATATAGAATAGGCTCAATAAAATTCATTTTAAAATAGAATTAATGGTAACACGTTCCATCCTTCCAAATTTTAATTTTAACTTTCGTTATGGATCTAATTATGTTACAGAGTGTAATGACCTTCCTCCTAGCAGCAATTCCTTCTCTTTTTGACCTTCCTCCCAGCAGCAATTCTTTCTCTTTTTGACCGTTCTCCTAGCAGCAATTCCTTCTCTTTTCGACCGTCCTCCTAGCAGCAATTCCTTCTCTTTTTGACCTTCCTCCTAGCAGCAATTCCTTCTCTTTTTGACCTTCCTCCTAGCAGCAATTCCTTCTCTTTTCGACCGTCCTCCTAGCAGCAATTCCTTCTCTTTTTGACCTTCCTCCTAGCAGC
>SEYY01018785.1:42500-45000 GCA_009176605.1 Armadillidium nasatum | reverse complement strand
GGAAACAGAGTGAAACGGAATGGTTTAGCCCAACCTATCTCTCCGCGGGTTATGCCCAATGGGTGATACTTGCATCGTTTTGAACTGCTCTACGTCCTCCCATATATATATATATATATATATATATATATATATATATATATATATATATATATATATATATATATATATATATATATATATATATATATATATATATATATATATATATATATATATGATTATAATCTTTCTCTTGTCTTACTTGGAGTCAAATAAAAAGATTTGAAATTCCCCGTCATAACCTGTAAAATTCTGTAACTTGTGTTCTGTTGCAATTTTCCTTCTATGAGATCGAAAATGGAAAATGACTCTGTGAAGAAAATATGTCCTTTTTCCAAAGGGTCCTCCTGATACTGTTGGTATTGGGTCATTCTTAGATATATTAAAGTAAAATTTATATCTGTTATCCGTAACATAAAACTTTGTTTCGTAAGTTTTCTGGATATATATATATATATATATATATATATATATATATATATATATATATATATATATATATATATATATATATATATATATATATATATATATATATATATATATTCATTCATTAGCCACTATTATCGTGGAATTAATATGTATAATACATATAACTGCTCGGGGAATCGAACCTGGGCCCAAAAGATGGAAGCCCGTTGTGCTAACCGCTACTCCACCGATAGTTCAAAGGAAACTATTCGGAACTTCTACTGACATATCGTCTAGTGAAAAGCTCTCGAATGTCTCCCCGACCACAACTTGGGCGTAGGGTTAGCTTGACCAAGGTCCTTATCCGAAGTACGCAGTACATTTGTTATTCATTCATTAGCCACTATTATCGTGGAATTAATTTGTATAATACATATAACTGCTCGGGGAATCGAACCTGGGCCCAAAAGATGGTAGATATGTCAGTAGAAGTTCCGAATAGTTTCCTTTGAGCCATCGATGGAGTAGCGGTTAGCACAACGGACTTCCATCTTTTGGGCCCAGGTTCGATTCCCCGAGCAGTTATATGTATTATACATATTAATTCCACGATAATAGTGGCTAATGAATGAATAACAAATGTACTGCGTACTTCGGATAAGGACCTTGGTCAAGCTAACCCTACGCCCAAGTTGTGGTCGGGGAGACATTCGAGAGCTTTTCACTAGACGATATGTCAGTAGAAGTTCCGAATAGTTTCCTTTTGAACCATCGGTGGAGTAGCGGTTAGCACAACGGACTTCCATCTTTTGGGCCCAGGTTCGATTCCACGAGCAGTTATATATATATATAGTATATATATATATATATATATATATATATATATATATATATATATATATATATATATATATATATATATATATATATATATATATATATATATATATTTATATATTTATATATATTTGTATCGATAATTATTATCGCTGAAATGAAAATTTTCTGGCAATTATTTTTTCATCATTCAGATACTGTTTTCTTTGTCTTTTATGAAAAAGAAAAAAAAAAAAAAAAAAAAAAAAAAAATCTTCAATCTCAATATTCGAACTTATCAATATTCACAAAAGGTTGTCAGTGAATAATTTTTCTTTTGACAGAAACTTGAAAAAAAAAAAAAAAAAAAATCCATACTTAAAAGCATCAACATAATCCTCTCCAACTACTTTGGGGTTGACTTACGCAAACTGAGAGATGTTTGGGACAAAATTTGTTTAAATCTACATTACATCGATCAGTTCGCTTTGACAATCTGATTCGACAAAAATTTCAACCGGATTGAACCTCAAAAAAATTGTCAGGAAATGAGTGACGTGAACTTAGCGATCCTGCAAGCTCAGGTAAGTTCCTGAAACCGATTTTGAGGGATTCATGTGGCCATCAGGGGTCCCTTCCCCCGACTTTAGTCCAATTTCGATGGATTGAACCCTCCAAAACGGTGTCAGGAAAGAGCGTGAGGTTTATTTGAGCGAAATGATTTGCAATTACAAATCAAAATCTCGTTAGACTTATCTCCCAGTCGTTCTCGCCCCTTATACTACTAGTCTCATCCTTTCTCTGGTCAACTTTCTGACCCCAGACTTAACCGCTATGCTCAGTGTTACATGTACTTTACTTGTAATGTCTGAAACACATTCCCTTTATCTGTTGTCCCAACTTCCTTTGACTTGAACACTTTCAAGATTCGTGTATCTGGATATATCGGCCTTTAACGATCATGTTCCGGATATTTTCCTAATTCTGGTGGAAATTGGGATGAGTAGTAACATACCAATATTGTCGATCATGGGACAGGTAGAAAAGCCTAACGGGATTTTGATTTGCAATTGCAAATCATTCCGGTCAAATAAACCTCACGCTCTTTCCTGATACCATTTTGAGGGGTTCAATCCATCGAAATTGGATACAAGTCGTGCGAAGGGACTCCTGGGACCCAGTGAACCACCTAAAATGGGTATCAGAAACTTACCTGAGCTTGCAAGATCGC
>SEYY01018785.1:30000-37500 GCA_009176605.1 Armadillidium nasatum | reverse complement strand
CCTGTCCTGCAGCTATGACAGTGAGACTGAAAACTAGCGAGATTGACTTTATGTGGATGTTTCTAGTTTTTCCTGAACGCTGTACTTCAGGCATTGAATATTTTCCTGCTTTATGTTTTATTATTTGTTTTCTTAACCAGTTATAAATTAATTATCAATGACTGACCTTTGTTCATTGCAACACTGAACCAATATGATCTCTGGCTCCGTATAAGACTTTCAGAAATAAAAAAAAAAATGGTGAGTTCTGTATAAGAAAATTTGAGAACTATTTCTGAAAGAATATCAAAGATTTTTCATTCTTTCTTGTTCTTTTGTGGATTTATTTATTTATATTTTTACATGTTACCGCCACTAACGGGCAGAGCCCTTTTCAAGTAGGGGCATAATTAAAAGATAAAAGAAAGCACATCTAATCCTGAACCTAACGTAGATCCCTCAGGTGAAAGCAAACAAAGGATTTAAAGTGAGGTAGGTTAAACACAGCAGGAAAAACAGAAGAAGGTAGAGAGTTCCACAGAACAGAGGTGGCTGGAAAGAAGGAGGTACCACAACATGCAAGCCTTACAGTTTGCCATGCTCGCACAAAATTTAGTGCAATCAAGGCACACATTGTGCTGCGAGGACGACGCAATGGTGGTGGAATGCTAGAGGTCAATTCCCTCGAGCACCTTCCGTTGTAGTTCCTATAGAAAAGTGAGAGTGCGCCAACGTCACGCCGCAGAGAAATAAAGTCAAGTGAGTTTGAAAGTAGGGGACAGTTTATTAGTCTTTTAGCTTTAGATTCAACCTTATCTAAAAGAAGGGTGGAACCGGAATCACCCCAAATGTGAGAACAGTACTCCATACAAGAACGGATAAAACACATTTATAATTAGAGTAACTGTTCAGAAGAAAAAAATTCTCGCAATCTGAATAAAAATCCCAGCTTTTTAGAGGCCACCTTAGCATCCTTTATGATATGATGTTTCCAAGATAATTTATTGTTTATGTTCAGACTAAGAATATTTATGTTGTTCACAGGAGATGGGATAGCCGTCTAAGGAGATAGGAAAGTTGGGAGGTGTTTTGGAGAGAGATGTGAAGAAGTTGAGTTTTCAAAGAGTTGAATTTCACAAGGTAGCGGTGGCCACACCGGGAAATCCCATCCAGATAGGCAAGAATGGAATAGGAAAGTTGAAGACGAGAAGCAACTCTAGAAGCAAAAGAGAGAGCAGTTATGAAATGAGTAGAAGAATGTAGAGTTGAGTCGTCGGCATGAGAGTGAACAGAGTTATAAGTACAGCTGAGGAGGTCGTTGATAAAAAGTAAGAATAAAGTAGGAGATAGAACAGAATCCTGAGGAACACCACAATTAATAGGGAAAGAAGAAGAAGTAGCTCCATCAAAATACAAGGAAGAATACTATCTGGACCACTTGCCTTCCTTACGTTCATATATTTCAGAATCCCATGCACCTGATAATATGAAATCACAGGAAAAGAGAGATGGGACACCTGAGTGAAGAAGACGGAGGAGCAATGAGGGAATCATTCAGGGTAGAATTAGATGAAAAAAGATGGCCGAAGATACTGGTCTTTTCAGTAGAAGTGTTATCTACAGATCCATCAGATCGAATAAAAGGAGGGAAGGAAGATTTGCCAAAGTTGTTAGAGAATTTCTGTCAAGAGGCCAGAAATTTTTTTCAGTAAGAGTACCAAGGAGGTCAGCGTACTTCCTTTTGGTGGAAGCATGATTGGCCTGTCGAAGTATATCCCGAGCTGAATGAAAATTAGAAAGAATGATAGAAGAGGAATTTCTCCACGCTCGATGCGCACTGTCTCTCTCCTATATATATATATTCCAAAGGAAGACATTTTAAAATCAGAATATTTAGATTTTGCGTTAAATTTATATATATAAAATACACTACAGAAACAAATCAAGAACAGATTGGTAGCACATGATAAGAATACAAGATTCGATTGCTTTTGGACTGATCAATCTAATTAATAATATTATTATGAAGAAATTTGAAACAAGATTTTTATTTATAAACTAAAAGTCTTCAGAAGTTTAGAAATGCGTTACAGAATATATTCTCTTCGTGTCTGGTTTTGCACACACACACACACACACACACACACACACACACACACACATATATATATATATATATATATATATATATATATATATATATATATATATATATATATATATATATATATATATATATATATATATGTAGTGGCTTATGGGAAGGAACTATCCCCCTTTATTGTGTACCCAATAATAGAAATAATTAAAGCACGCCAACTGAGGCTGCTTTGAATAAATAGTGATAGCATATGTGATTGATTGTTCATCTCTTCTGTAGCAGATGTTTAGTGTTTGATTCCTTTTTTTATTACACGTAACCTCCTCAGGTAAGCTTTTATAAATCATTTTGCAAATACCCATTCTTTGCTTCAGTCTATGAATGGGAATTTGGGTATATTCTACGTAATGAAAGTTATTCCACCAATCCAACTATATATATATATATATATATATATATATATATACCTTATATATATATATATATATATATATATATATATATATATATATATATATATATATATATATATATATATATATATATATATATATATATATATATATATATATATATATATATATATTTAGGGTGCACAGCCTTATAGGGGGATAATTTCAAAGTTATAAAAATTATGGTCTTACCTCTCTAGAATTGTTCGAAATAATGTAAAAGTGATATTAAAATATTTATTTATTTAAATTGAGAATTATTTAAAGGTTGCTCATAGGTTTATAAAAAAATATAAAAATTTTAATTTTATAATAATATGGTAATTTATATTAATATTATTAAAGTATATATATATATATATAAATATATATATATATATATATATATATATATATATATATATATATATATATATATATATATATATATATATATATATATATATATATATATATATATATATATATATATATATATATATATATATATATATATATATATATATATATATATATATATATATATATATATATATATATATAAAAAGATCCGAAAATGTCTTGCATTATTTTACTTTTGCTTATATCAGCGTTAATGGTCCTCGACAACTTGCAGCAAGAACAGGAATTGGGTTTGATCTTTTGTAATGCTTTGGTTATATTTATGAATGAGTGCTACCCGACGTTCTGCTAAATCATTTGTCATTCTTGAAGATTTTAAGCAAGGTTAATCTTCATTGTATGTTGTTATTGACTCCACTCTTTTTATGTGTGTGACTGAAGAAATGTGATATCGATATGAAATGCTTTTAGCAACTTTTTTGAACGTTTTGTTGCAAAGCACTATAGTGTTTTTCCACTTACCGTACTAATGTCAAATGTTCACAGCTTCCAATGCTCTTCATTGCAGTTATAATTTTCCATCTGAATGACAATTTTTCATTTTTCTTCTATTGTAGTTTTATTATCAAAAAGTGCTAAGCTCACAAGTTATTCACCAAGGTACCATAAGTGCCGTGAAAAGGAAGCAAGAGCAGTTTCCGCAATCTCTTTGTCTTTGTAATTCATCAGGTTTGTGACTTGTGCAATGTCATTTGCAGGAGCAGAAGTTGCCAAGGGAGCTTCTATCCAAGGATCGAATGCAGATTGTTGCGGCAAAGCGACACATGCAACTTATTCCGGAAGGTTCTTTTGCTATAAGTTTAAACTGATGTCGGAAAAGGTATATTTTTAAACAGAAAATAACCTTGGCCATCCACTGTGCTCGATGCTGGGCTCCAGGAAGCATAAAATGCACTTCACGTGTTGGCGTTTGACCAAGAATAATGATTGTAAATTCAAGGAGCTCTCTGTAGTCATCATTGGGTTGCGTACTTTTTAGCTGCTTAAATCAAAAACTTAAGGTTTCTGTTTTATCTGTTTTTTTTGGGGGGGGCATTTTTGTTTTTGTTTTATTTTTATTTTCAATTTCATTTGGAAAGGGTTCGTAATCCCGTTTCAAGTCAAAATGTCCCATTTCTCTTTCAATCTTTTGAAAATAGATATATCAGGACCAGATATAGATCCTAAACACAGGGAAAATACCTTCTCCAACATTATTTCCATGGTGTGATGTTGACAAGGTAAATATAACAATGATTTTTAAGTTTATGCTCGATCAGAGTACATGCTCCATTCCTATTTTCAGTATTCGATGGCGGTGTTGTCGAATGACAAAGTTTGCATTTTGTCACAAATTTCATTAATTGAGACACTGGAAAAAGACCACCGCTATGAATTCATCAGTTCCTGCTGTAAATTTTGGGACCCCAAGAAGTTTTGTAATGCCTTCTCTGGATACTACTATAGGTAAGTAATATCTGAAAGAAGTTTACCATTCCAATGTACTGTTAATGGGATCGTAGGAGAGAAACTAGTCATTAGTTATTTTGCTTTTTCGTCTCGATATATTATACGGTTACGTCGGGTGGTCTCTCTGTTCATTGAAAAATTGCCGACATTATGTCCAAGACTAGCAGTTTTTTCCAAAAGAAGAAATTGAATTTCTGATTACGTGCGTCGTTGTTAATTCTGTGATAAGAAATTTGTCCTGATAAATTGATGGTCTGTCCTTTTAAAATTGATGGTTTTTTTTAAATTGAGTTGAATACAAAGGCATTATAGATAAGTCTAATAATCCACATACCAAAAACATCTTCAAAGGGCCACTATGCATGGGTCATGTAAGGGTCATTTTTGAATTCTTTTTGGGTCATAATAATCAGAATTTGTAAGAATGAATTTTGTAATTCATTTTCTCACTTCATTAAACAAATGTATGTTCTTAACAGTATATATATATATATATATATATATATATATATATATATATATATATATATATATATATATATATATATATATATATATATATATATATATATATATATATATATATATATATATATATATATATATATATATATATATATATATATATATATATATATATATATATATATATATATATATATATATATATATATATATATATATATATATATATAAATATATTTATTTTATTATTAATATCAGTATATTCTATTAATATGCACATTATACATTGAATATATTTTTTTCAGCATTTATTTTTTCAGCAATATTTATTATATTATAAAATATATAATATTTAGAATCATAAATCAGATAATTTTTTAAACATGAATATAAAAGAAATTTTCTTCATGTTTGTTATGTTAATAAGGTAAATTTACAGTATATATATATATATATATATATATATATATATATATATATATATATATATATATATATATATATATATATATATATATATATATATATATATATATATATATATATATATATATATATATATATATATATATATATATATATATATATATATATATATATATATATATATATATATATATATATATATATATATATATATATATATATATATATATATATATATATATATATATATATATATATATATATATATATATATATATATATATATATATATAATATATATATATATATATATATATATATATATATATATATATATATATATATATATATATATATATATATATATATTTTTTTTTTTATTTCTCCTCTGGTGGGCAAAGGTCAGAGGCCTACCATTGTTCCACCAGAGTTGGGAGGAAAGTCGGAAACATGGTCAAATTAAAGGCCAACATGACCTGATACACGGCGTTTAAAGGTGCTTAAGTCATAGGTAGTTGGGAAAATAGATGAAGGAAGTGTGTTCCAGACTTTACCAGTAGAGTAAATGTAAGATTGAGCATAGAGGTTAAGTCTGGGGTCAGAGAGTTGGACAGAGAAAGGATGAGACTGTGTAGAAAGACGAGTCGCACGAGCCCTTCTTAATGGAGGAGGTATGTGACGAGAGAGTTCAGAAGAGCAGTGTCCATTGTAATAGCGATAGTAGAGAGAGAGTGACGCAACATTTCGACGGGCAGAAAGAGATTGGAGAGAATTAGTGAGAGCAGGAGAATTGATAAGGCGAAAAGCTCTAGACTCCACCTTTTCCAGGAGAGCTGTGTGTGTGGAACCACCCCAGATGTGTGACGCATACTCCATACAGGGGCAAACAACACCCCTATACAGAGCAAGCAACTGGGGTGGTGTGAAGAAATACTGAAGGCGCCTCAGAACACCCAACCTCTTAGAAGCTTGTTTAGAAAGAGAGGTAATGTGATCTTTCCAAGAAAGATCACGAGAAAAAGAAACACCTAGAATATTGAGGAGAGATGAAGGTTTGAGTTGCGTGTTTTCGATGAAGATATCGTAGTTGTGTGGAAGATTGTGTCGAGTAGAGAGATGGAGGAATTGAGTTTTTGAGGCATTGAAAACGACCATGTTTTCTTTGCCCCAATTGGAAATGAGAGATAGATCAGAGGTTAGTTGCTCCAAGGCCACCCTCCTTGCCTCTATTAACTGTTGCTGGGAGGGGCGTCTTTCAAAATGAAAAGAGTAATGAAGGGTGGAGTCATCAGCATAGGAGTGGATAGGAGATGAAGTAATAGAGAGAAGGTCATTAATGAAAAACAGAAAAAGTGTTGGGGATAGGACAGATCCTTGAGGAACACCACTATTAATAGATTTATAGGATGAACGGTGGCCGTCTATAAAAGCTGCTATAGAACGACCCGAAAGGAAATCAGAGAGAAGGTCACAGAGAGAAGGATAGATTCCGAAAGAGGGAAGTTTGGAAATCAAAGCTTTGTGCCAGACTCTATCGAAAGCTTTCGATATGTCCAGCGCTACAGCAAAAGATTCACCGAAATGCCGAAGAGGGAAGGACCAAGAGTCAGAGAGAAGGGAAAGAAGATCACCAGTAGAGCGTTTCTTTCGAAAGCCATACTGGCGATCTGAGATAAGATTAGAAGAATTGAGATGTTTCCAAATCTTCCTGTTAAGGATAGATTCGAAAACTTTAGAAAGAACGGAGGTTAAAGAAATAGGACGATAGTTAGAGGGCTGAGAGGGGTCCCCCTTCTTCGGCACAGGCTGAATGAGCGCACGTTTCCAGCAAGAAGGGAAGGTTGAAGTAGAAAGACATAGACGAAATAGTTTACCAAGGCAGGGTGCAAGCTCGGAAGCACAAGTTTTGAGAACCACAGGAGGGATACCATCAGGACCGTACGCCTTCTTAGTGTTAAGCTCAGAGAGAGCAGAAGTGACGTCTTTAGAAGAAATTACAATTTTAGGCATAAATGAGTTAGAGGGGGTTGAAGGAGTAGGAACAGCCGGAATCGTCCGGTTGAATTTAAGGCAAAAGTTTGAGCAAAGAGTTCAGCTTTAGAGGAAGGCAAAACGGCAGTTGTACCGTCAGAAGATACTAGAGGAGGGAAAGAGGAAGAAGCAAAGTTAGAGTTGACATTTTTTGCAAAATGCCAGAAAGGGCGAGAGGAAGAGGAGCCAGAAAGA
>SEYY01018785.1:12500-25000 GCA_009176605.1 Armadillidium nasatum | reverse complement strand
ATATATATATATATATATATATATATATATATATATATATATATATATATATATATATATATATATATATATATATATATATATATATATATATATATATACTCTTGAAATAAATGAATAAAATTAACCCAAATAGTTTGTCCTCCCAGCTGTGTTCTGAACTAATGATTATTCAATTGAACATGAATTGTATATTATAAAAATTATAACAAAAATAACTTTGACATTTCAATATTCAAGTATTAGATAATTTATTTTAACCTTTATTTAAAAATGGTTGGACGTCGATATAGCGATTGATGATTGGTGCATGATATGTTGGTTCCTCCTTCCACACTTTGAAAAAATTATATAATCAATTATAAATCTATCAATATTACTGCTTAATCCTCAAGAATATGTTCTATTCCCAACTTTTTTACCGCTTTTTAATTATTGACCATTTCTACATTGGTTCATCAATAATCCACCACTATGCCGATGATTCTACCCTTCAACCCACCCTGTTAATTATCGCTAGGAGTGTAACCTTAATTGGAGAAGCTAACTTCTGATCTTTACTATCACTGCTTAATTTTCTCACCTTTTCTCACCAGATCCTGTAAGTGAACGCACTTGTCAGCCGTTTCGGACGAAACCCTTCCACTGTCGTCGATCTTCGTACATTCTCGACTCTTCTATCTCCTCCACACTTCTTCCCCACTTCTCGACTGACAACTTGACTCTGTCCCTCAACCTTATTCTCAGCCTTCCAACACCTCTCCTCCCCATCGATTTCCACTAGTAGTACTTCTTTGAGTAATTCATGATACAAGGTGAAAATAAAATCTCATCAGTTACAGTAGATCCACCTCATCATTGTTTCTATACTTGAGTTCAGAGTTAATTTTCAAACTCTTTTCCATGAATCTTCCTGTTTAACTTTAAATTTTTTTAGTTTTGAAATCAATTAAGCAATACTCTTTTCCATCACTGTCATCACGAAAGATAAAGCGAAAAGCTTGGATCAATACTGTGGATATCACAATGGTTCACTGCAAATAATTGTCCTAACGAATCGTTGTGGCAAATGGCAAATATACCACAGTAAAATTTTCAATAGAGAAAAGACATATTAAGCATAAGAAAGTCGCTTCACCGATTTATTTTCTAATAACAAAATAACTGGGGTGGTTCCACTTATACAGCTCTCTTTGAAACGGTGGAGTATAGGACTTTTCGTCTTATCAGTTCTTTCACTCTCATTAAGTCTCACTAGTCTCTTTTCAGCCCATCGAATTGTTGCGTCAGTCTCTCTATAATATCGCAATTACAATGGACACTGCTCTTCTGAACTTTCTTTTCGTATACCTCCTCCATGAGAAGGGCTATTGCGAAACACCTTTCTGCACGGTTTCATCCTTTCTCTGTCCAACTCTCTGACCACAACTGACCACAGACTTAACTACTATGTTAATCTTACATGTACTCTGTCGGTAAATTCTTGAACACAATCCCTTTATCTGTCTTCTCAACTTTTTTTGACTTACACACCTTCAAACGCCGTGAATCGGGACATGTCGGCCTGTAACTTAACCAGGTTCAGGATGTTTCCCCTAACTCTAGTGGAGTATATATATATATATATATATATATATATATATATATATATATATATATATATATATATATATATATATATATATATATATATATATATATATATATATATATATATATATATATATTATATATAAAGGTATAATGGTTCGCTAACGATTCCGAGATGCACAGAGAATGTTTTGTGGATATTGTTTCTCAATGAAGGTAAAGTAAATAATAATTTGTTTCTTGCTGTACGTAAAATTCTTCTGACTTCTTCGCGGAGAGATGTTCAACCAATGAACGGAGAAAAATTTATATCAGGTAAGTTATATTGTGTTTCTTACATAAGAATTTTGTTGCAATATGTGAATGTATTTATTGAAAAATATAAAACCTATATATATATATATATATATATATATATATATATATATATATATATATATATATATATATATATATATATATATATATATATATATATATATATATATATATATATAAGAGCTTGAAGGAGCTGGTTCAAGCACTTGTTCAGATCCTAGTAAGTTCCCCTCCTCAAACAGAACAATGCATATGAGGTGTGATCTAATAAAAAAAAATTCTCTAAATTTCTTTAGTTATGTTTGAATAAATAAAACATTTTTTGCCCATTTATTTCAGAATATAACACTATAACCATTAATTAACAATTATTTTCGTCAGAATGTAAGCAAATGCTCATCCCCAGATAGTTTATTGTACATTCATTCATTCATTTCTTAGTATTAATTTGAATGAAACTTCTACGATATTATTTTTTTTAAAGGTCCGATTATATTTTACCTAAAGTTTTAAAGAAAGAAATTTTATACTGGGAGCCGACAGACTACGATAAATTAGCAAAAGCTTTCCAGCCCTTAACAGGAAATGAAAATTCATCTTATTGCTTTAAAAGTTTTCACTGTGAACTAAATCCTCTCAGATGGAAAAAGGAATACCCTGAGTGTGGCGCAGGTTTACAATCTCCTATAAATATTAAAATGTCTCAAATGAAACCAACGTACATGAATGTTTTTCCACAATTTATTAAGGAAAAAGGCACATGGATTAATTTGCCAGTCTTCATACACTCAAAAAATGTTTATGTAAGTAATATTAAAAAATTTAATTATTAATACTGTAAAATTTTAATATTTTGATAGTGAATGGAGAAATCGTAATTTTCAAGTATATTAAAGGTCTTAATATTTATAAAATTTCAATGGGGATACCTTTCATATATCATTTGATATTAAAAATAACAAGACACAATATTTAAAGAATTTCAATGGGATTGTTTTAATTTTCAATTAGTTATTCATGAAAATTGTATTTTTTTAAGTCTATGTTTTAGATGCGAATAATCATCGATATAGTATACAGTTATCAACACTAACTATAATTGAAAATTTAAGATCTCCTCTTTGAAATTTTGTAATTATTAAGGCTTTTTATTTTGAATATTAAAAAAAAATTGGGTTAAAATATTTAAAATTATTATTTGACTTTAAAAAAAAATTTTTTTTTATTGTCTAAAAATAACTTTAGGAAATCTTTAAAATATAGTATAATATATTGACTGGCAACCAGCCAATATATAAACTTCAAGCTATAAGAAATTTTAAATGAACAGAACATACCAAAAGATTTTTAAAAACAATCCCCTCTCCCTCTTTCCCACCCAAAAATAAATGTATAAATAAAAAAACTTGAAACTGAAAAAAAAAAAAATTTAAAAATTATAAATTGAAAAAAATTAAATTTAAAATTAAAATTTAAAAAAGAAATTAAAAAAAATTTAAAAATTTAAAAACTTGGAAAAATAAACAATTATTTATACGCATAGGCTTGTATGCCTGTGAAGGGGTATGGGCTTCCCTAAGAGGGCTATAGGGGTTTAGCCGCAAAAGAGTTTAGACCCATTCTCGTTAAGACGCATAAAGCAGCCTGCTTCTCTCGAAGCACTGCCGCACAAGCACATCGCCACACACCCTCTCCGCATCAGCATCCTACGAAAATCACACCCTCAACTGCATCCACATACGCATCCGCACCTGCACCCGCACCAGTACCCTCACCTGCACTCCCACCAGCACACGTACTGACACTATCACTCTCATCCGTGGGGTTTACCTGTTCTTACTTTGTGAAATATACGATCCCGTAAAATATATAACTTGCAATATATAAACCCAATTCGAATATATCATCGAATGAATTTATTACTTTTTCAAATTCTTCTACAATCTTTATTTCCACCTTTATTATTATTATTATTATTATTATTATTATTATTATTATTATTATTATTATTATTATTATTATTATTATTATTATTATTATTATTATTATTATTATTATTATTAAATAAAAATAATTGTGAAATATGCGTACCCAAAAAAATGCGAGCTTGTTTAATATATAATTCTATAACTATTTGAATCGTTACTATTCTTTTCCAAGCAATATTCTTTACTATTGTAATTGTTTCATAACAAACACTCACATACTTGACTAGTTGGGAAAGGAAACTGTGGATCATGCAAGTCGAATGAAATGCTGCAGAACAGCATTGTAACATTGCAGTTGCAAAAAAAAATCTTTCTAAATTTTTTTTTGTTAATAATAATTATAATAATAATAATAATAATAATAATAATAATAATAATAATAATAATATTATTATTATTATTATTATTATTATTATTATTATTATTATTATTATTATCATTATTATTATTATAATAATAACAGTATGTGTGTGTTTTGGGGTTACCACTTTCTCAAATTAAAAAAAAAACTATTTTAAAATTTAAAGATAGATATAGAATAAGTAAAGGAAGTAAGTTATCACTGAGAAGGAAAAGCGGAACAAATGGATATGGAATGGTAGATGTAGTAATATTAGTGATTGCAATAACAATAATAACATTAATAATAAAAAATAATGAAAATAATAATAGTAATAATACTAATAAGGATAAAAATAATTATAAAAAAAATAATAATAATAATAATAATAATAAAAATAATAATAAAATAATAATAATAATAATAATAATAAATAATAATAAAAATAATAATAATAATAATAATAATAATAATAATAATAATAATAATAATAATAATAAAGATGGAGGGGAAAAGAGTAAAAAAGATGGAATAAGAATCAGTAATAATAATAAATTCATCGGATGATTTTATTCAACAAGATTAATGGTGTATATATATTAAACAAGCTATATATTTTTTGGAATCGTATATTTCACAAGGTAAAAACAGTAAACCCTTCGACTGCGGGTGAAGGTTTGGGTACATGTGCTGG
This sequence comes from Armadillidium nasatum, assembly GCA_009176605.1. NCBI lineage: Eukaryota > Metazoa > Arthropoda > Malacostraca > Isopoda > Armadillidiidae > Armadillidium > Armadillidium nasatum. Next base: position 20,070 of record SEYY01018785.1, on the reverse strand, counting down.
TGCGAACGAGGATGCGGGTACATATATATATATATATATATATATATATATATATATATATATATATATATATATATATATATATATATATATATATATATATAATATATATATATATATATATAATTTTTTTCAAACATTGCATGCAACTTGAATAATGCACAGTTTCTTTTCCCTACTACTTATGTGAATTCTATTAATATTTTGCACAAGTCTATTAATAATGATTGTTAATATAATTAATTCTATTAATGCATAATAAAATAAAACTGATTTATGAATGCTTACTTCCCGAATCTTAATTTTCTAATATTAAGAACTCTAGCTATGTTTAATACTTGAATTTTATTAGTTAATGTATTGTTCATTTATTGTGTTAATGGTTAACGCTTGTATCGTATTATAAATTAATTTAATTTAATTTTGAACAGTTGTGTTGTAATACCTTCTTTAAAGTCGACTAAAACAGTTAAAACAGCTTTTGTTTAAAATACGCTGTTGAAACGTTTTAGATCATTCAGAAAACAATTTCATGTTTTATGAATCTATTCCGATTTAAACATTTTGATTTTTACACAGTTAATATCTATTGCAGATTTACTATCCAAATGGGAGCGAAAACTGGGAAGTCGTTAATAAAATAAATTTAAAAACATATGTTTTAAATCGCATAAAAATCATTATAGGGTCTGAACACTCAATCGACGATCAATTTTATCCAGTTGAAATTCAATTTTTTAATGTAAACATAAAATTTCAAAATGATATAATCGAGGCACTGAAACACGAGGATGGAGTTTTCATCATATCTAAATTTTTTGGTATTTCTCAGGTAACTATTCTTAGGTAAGATATACCTCTAGGGACGTATTTAGTGGGTTTTGCAAACCTTCACACAGACAATTAATATTTCTAACGGTCAAGGTTCATTATTCAAATTTATTAAAAATGGCTTCCCTCAGGTCTCTCTCTCTCTCTCTCTCTCTCTCTCTCTCTCTCTCTCTCTCTCTCTCTCTCTCTCTCTCTCTCTCTCTCTCTCTCTCTCAAACATTTGCAGTTTTTCGACTAAGGGAAATTTTATAGAAAAGTCTCTTTTGGAATCAAAGAAGGGACCTTCCCCCATACAAATCCAATTTTTTAAAATTTGTTCTTAGCTAAAGTACACACACACACAGAGACACATATATATAATATATATATATATATATATATATAATATATATATATATATATATATATATATATATATATATATATATATATATATATATATATATATATATTTTTTTTTATTTATTAATTTATTTATTTCACTATCACCTTTCCCACTTTCGTGGGGTGGTGACCGCCACAATTCTCTTACAATCATACCCATTCTTACCTTTTAACCCCTTTCACCACCGCCCTCCATCTCACTCTGTCCTCCGCAAGTCTTCTACCCTCTTCTAAACTCAAATTCCTTCCACCCAAATATATATATATATATATATATATATATATATATATATATATATATATATATATATATATATATATATATATATATATATATATATTATATATATATATATTATATATATATATATTTTATTATATATATATAATATATATATATATACTTCATAATGGTTAGCAAGAACTTGTCCAGCTCTTCAACTCTTGTCAAAATTGTCAATGAATTTTTATTACATAATTATTATCATCTTAATGGGTGGATCCTAATTCATAAAAAAGTTTTTTATTATTTCACTAACTACCCTGAAATTTGCGGTATTTATGCCTTTTTTCCCGCTGAAAAAAAACCGATTTCTGACTTTTTTCAGAGTCTATAACAGGTTTGAAAGTTATTTGGGGCCAAGCTTTAAAAAAATATGTGAATAGCGGGGCTAAACCACTGATCGAAATGACCTGAAAAATTATTTGTATATTCTTAGCCCCAATTGGTAGAAACGCTTGTAAAAGATTTTTTGGTATCTGCTTTAGAAAAAATAGTTATAGGCACTTAATTTTTTTTTTTTTTTTTTTTTTAAAGTTGGGAAAAATTGCCCTGCCGTACAAAAAAAAATTTATTTTATAAAAAACTGCTTCTAAAGACTTTTTTATTTTTGATGGATGTATAGAGTAAGGATAGGGCTACAACTTTCTCTTATTACATCATTAAATGCTATTTGTTCTTTTCGAGATATAGCTTTTCAAAGTTTGAAAATTTTAAAATTTCTTAAAAAATTAAACATTTTTGAGAGGCTATATCTCAAAACCAACAAATAGCACTGAATGATGTATTGAGAAAAAGGTATAGCTTTATTCCTTTATGTTGTAGGTATAGTTTATTTTTACAAATGCTTTTGTCCGGAAGGGTAAATTTTCAAAAAGTTGGTCAGAAAAGGGCATATAACTTTTTCCTTAAAAAGCAGAGAATAAAACTCTGTAAGAAGTTTTTGTCAGCAATAGATTTTTAAATATGCATTCCAATTTTCAGGTCATTTTGACTAGTGGTTTGGCTCCACTATTTATTTATAAAAGAGGAAAATTTTCAAAAAACTTTAAACCTTTATAGGTACAGGAAAACGTTAGAAATTGAAAAAAAATTTCAGCGAGGAAAAAATGCATTTGCCCTGAAAATTTCAGGGTAATCAGACAAAAATTAAAAATTTTTTTTTAAATAAATCTGCCCTTAAGGTAAACGCAAAATGTAACCTTGAAGAAAAAAAACCTCGAATGGTTGCCAAAGAGATGACTGTTTCCAACGTTTAAAACACTCATCTTAATCTACCTACTAGTTGCAATTTCTTTTCATCGTAATCATTTTACTAGCGATTACATTAATTTGTCTGTCTAAAATAAATTGTAAGAGCCTAAAGGTTTTGAGTGCAGTAGTGTAGTAGTAAGGTACGCGCTTTCGGCAGATGCCAGATTTAGTTACTTTTCAAAAATCTGGAAACCTAAGCCAAACGGGATTTTGATTTGCAAGGCAAATCACTCCGCTCAAATTGACCTCACGCTCTTTCCTGACACCATTTTGGAGTGTTCATCCTATTGAAATTGGCGAGTGCTTTCAAAGTTTTTCAATTCAAGCCATTTCAGCTGTTTCCTCTGTTTAGTGAGATTTTCATTCTTGTCGAAAAGGTTACATATTTGGAGGTATTATTCACACACAACAGTTCACGGCTTATCATCCTATCATCATATCATGTTCTACTAACTTTATCCAGTATAACTATTGCGATTCTTTAAGGGGAAACATAGTGTGATTTGTCTTTCCAAATTATTTCCTCGTTTCCTCTTTCCAACCCTCTGACCCATAAGCGACCCGGCGATGGGGGAGAGCCCTCGGATCTTTGGAGGGGGGCCTTATGGGAATAGAAAAAGAAATCCTTAGAGATAAAACAAAGCCGTTATAATACATACATACATATATATTATATATATATATATATATATATATATATATATATATATATATATATATATATATATATATATATATATATATATATATATATAATATATATATATATATATATATATATATATATATATATATATATATATATATATATATATATATATATATATATATATATATATATATATATATATATATATATATATATATATATATATATATATATATATATATATATATATATATAATATATATATATATATGAGGAGGCCCCATGGAAGACTTTGCGGGAAGGCCTCGACGACTTTAGCGCGACCACTGTTCTGACTCCAGTCTTAACCGCAATGTCATTTTTCAATTATCTCTATTGGTAAAATGAAGGTCACAGTCCCTAATGCCAATTTAATTTACATACCCTCAGATACATACCTTGAGATTCATTACACTTCACTATAATTTGAACAGACTTTGATTTTAACTATGTTTCTACCCTTGTGGGTAATACGTGGGAATTAATTTTTATTGTTTATTTCTTTAAAAAAAAAAAAAAAAAACCTCGGAATTTTTTTTTTTATAATTTCTTTCTATGTTTTAAGCATTTTTGTTTGTTTGTTACTTTATTTGTTTGCTTGTTTGTTTTTGTTTGTGTTTTTGTTCTATAGGTTTAATTTTTGCTTTTAACATTTCTGTTAGATTTATTTATTTATTTATATTTTTTTTAAGATAATTGAAAAAACAGAATCAAAAGATTCTCAAGAATTCAGGAAAATTATTCCGTCTTTAGAAAACGCTTTTCTCTATTTCAGAGGAAAAAGATTATCAGAGTTAGATAATTATATAAATAAAATAATAAATATATATATATATATATATATATATATATATATAATATATATATATATTTATATATATATATATATATATATATATATATATATATATATATATATATATATATATATATATATATATATATATATATATAATATATATATATATATATATATATATATATATATATATATATATATATATATATATATATATATATATATATATATATATATATATATATATATATATATATATATATATATATATATATATATATATATATATATATATATATATATATATATATATATATATATATATAATATATATATATATATATATATATATATATATATATATATATATACATTATTTTTTTACGTATTAGACTCATGGGCAGATCTCTTTTCAATGAGAGGACATAATGAAAACATAAAAGAGCACATACAAACCTACGTCTAACGTACACCTCAAAGGCGATTGCAGACGAAGGTTTTAAGGAGAGGAAGATTAAATGCAGCAGGAAAAACAGAAGTGGGATGTAAGTTCCACATGGCAGAGTTGGCTAGAAAGAAGGAGGCACAACAACGAGCAAGACTTGAGTTTGCAGCATTAACAGATTGCTCATACGCAAGTAAGGCACCTCTTGTGCTGCGAGGGTAACGCAACGGAGGAGAAATTCGAGAGATATCTCCCTCGAGCACCTGCAGTTGAAGTACCTTTTGAAGAGAGATAATGCACCTACGCCACGTCCCAGAGATAGAGGGTCAAGAGAATTCGAATGTAGGGGAGAGTTTATTTGTCTTTTAGTCTTAGACTCGAGTCTATCCAAATGAATGGTATAACCGGAATCACCACAAATGTGAGAACAGTACTCCATAGAAGGGAGAATAAGACCCCTGTATAATTGGTGTAATTTCTCAGAAGGAAAATAATCTCGCAACTTGAACAGAACCCCGACTTTTTTGAAGCCTCCTTATCAACAGTTGTGATAATAGGTTTCCAAGAAAATTTGTTGTTTGTGATAAGACCAAGAATGTTAATATTGTTCAAAAGTGAGACGGCAGAGTCATCGAAGGAGATTGAAAAGCTTGGAGGTGTTTTAGAGGAGGAAGATGTGAAGAAGTTGAGTTTTTAAAAGGAGTTTAATTTCACAAGTTTGAGGTGGCCCCACCGGAAAAATCCCTTTCAGATCTGCAAGAAATGAATGGGAAAATTGAAGACCAGAAGCAATTCTGGAAACAAAGGAATGAGCAGATTTGAAATGAGTAGAAGAGTGAAAGAGTTGAGTCATCGGCATAAGAATAAAAAGAGTTGGAAGTGCAGCTGAGGAGGCCATTTATGAAAAGTAGGAATAGAGTAGGAGACAAGACAGAACCCTAAGGAACACCACAATTAATAGGGAAAGAAGAGGAAGTCGGTACCGTCAAACTTGCCATCATAATTTTACAGCTGTTACTAAACGGTCTTCGGGACTACACAGGTGTGCCTACCGTACGTTATATCCATCCGCCAATTGCCACATACCACGTAAATTATCACGGGTCAGTATTTGTGTGCTCTTCTTAACCGTTCATTTCCCACCTAGGTTCATTGAACATGATTTGCCTAGAGAGAACGTTTAATAAGATCCAAGAGTTTGTGGGTATAATTAGTTTCCACCCTGTATATATACCAACTCAATTTGGCGGTTTAAACGCGACTTTTTCTTACTCTAAAAATAATAATAATAATAATAATAATAATAATAATAATAATAATAATAATAATAATAATAATAATAATAATAATAATAATAATAATGATTATAATAATAATTATAAAAATAACAATAATAATAAAATTTAAAATGTGACATAAACTTCAGTTAAAGAGCGGCTATCTTTCTACGGAAATTATCAGCTTTCTTTTATGCAAGATTTTGGTATCGGTATCGGTCGTATTTTACCGATAACGATACGATACTTCCAAAACTTTTACATACTGATAACAGGTTACCGATACCCGATACATAAACTTTTCCGATACTATCAGATACCGATACCGATACATCACTCTATCTCTAATATATACAAACTTTATTAATAATTTATTAAATACCATTTGGGTTCACATTTAATACTTGTTCTTATTTTTGGATTCTTCCACAGGACGTTTTTGTAGACAACCCTCTTAACGTTAATGATCTTTTGGGTACAACTTCACTTGTGTTTGTTTATAGAGGATCTTTGAGCGAGCCACCGTGCAGTAGAAGGGTCTTTCGGATGATTATTCATGAAGTAATTGTAATAATACATGATAATAATAATAATAATAATAATAATAATAATAATAATAATAATAATAATAATAATAATAATAATAATAATAATAATTATAATAATAATAGAATATTATAATTATATAATATATATTATATATATATATATATATATATATATATATATATATATATATATATATATATATATATATATATATATATATATATATATATATATATATATATATATATATATATATATATATATATATATATATATATATATATATATATATATATATATATATATATATATATATATATATATATATATATATATATATATATATAAAATAGATAGACAGAGAAATTAAAGATTTTTGGTTTAAGGGTAGAAATAATCTAACGTTTAGCGTAAATAGAGTTTAAATCAGAATAAAAAAAAAAGTTGCTGTGAATAGTTTTTGTATGTAAAATTCTTGCATACATTTTCCTTTAAGTTTTCTCATACGTAAATAAATGAGGTGAAGATATAAGGTGATTAATATGAAGAAAATAAAGACTAAGATGGTGAAGATTGATTTTACGGCGATGATGACGATAACAATAATAAAGAATATTATTATTATTATTATTATTATTATTATTATTATTATTATTATTATTATTATTATTATTATTATTATTATTATTATTATTATTATTATTATTATTATTATTATTATTATTATATATTATTATTATTATTATTATTATTATTATTATTATTATTATTTATATTATTATTATTATTATTATTATTATTATTATTATTATTATTATTATTATTATTATTATTATTATTATTATTATTATTATTATTATTATTATTATTATTATTATTATTATTATTATTATTATTGAACAATTTTTTACTTAGTTATAACAATGGTAACTAGTATCATCATCATAATATTTCAGCCTGGTTTTGTGACACCTTCGGATTTTGGTAAAATTGTGACCAAAAGAAATTTTATACGCATCGAAAACGGAAATGATTTTACTGGAATCAACGAGAAGAGACCGAT
>SEYY01018785.1:0-10000 GCA_009176605.1 Armadillidium nasatum | reverse complement strand
TATATATATATATATATATATATATATATATATATATATATATATATATATATATATATATATATATATATATATATATATATATATATATATATATATATATATATATATATATATATATTTAGATACTATTAAAGTTTTCTATACCGCCGAGATTCGAACCTTGACTTCTTTGATCTTAAGCAAGAGTGTTATCCCCTGCGCCAAGACGGTACAAAAATGAGATCACGCAGAGAAGTCTTATGAAATACTATCGTGGAAAACTCCCAAAGGATACCATACGACCATGCCATGACACGGGGAGAACGAAGACAGTTCTATCTTTCTTTCTCGCAGACTAGTTAAATCATATCATTTTTTCAGAACTACTAACCCAACTCGTGGTTCGAAATAATACTGAAACTCTTAAAGTCTACTATACAGACGGGATTCGAACCCTGACCTCTTGGATGATATGATTTAATTAGTCTGCGAGAAAGAGGGATAGAACTAGCCTCGTTTGCCTCGTGTAATGGTTCCGGTTGGGTGGGATCCGTTGGGAGTTTAGCATGATAGTATTTCATGAAACTTTCCAGCGTAATATCATTTTTGTACCTTCTTGGCGCAGGGGATAACACTCTTGCTTTCGATCCAAGAGACCAGGGTTCGAATCCCGGCGGTATAGCAGACTTTAAGAGTTTCAATATTATTTTGACCAACGAGCTGAGTTAGTGGTTCCGAAAAGATATATATATATATATATATATATATATATATATATATATATATATATATATATATATATATATATATATTATATTATATTATATATTTTTTTTTTTTTTTTTTTTTTTTTTTTTTTTTTTTTTTTTTTTTTTTTTTTTTTTTTTTTTTTTTTTTTTTTTTTTTTTTTTTTTTTTTTTTTTTTTTATTTATTTATTATATATATATAATATATATAATAATATATTAATATTGTATTTTTATTTGGGTTTTAATCTGTTTCAATTGTCCTTTAATTTGTGCTATAACTTTTTTTTTATTAGAGTAGTTAAAATTATTATTAAAAGTGCCAGTGTTTTTTTTTTTTTTTTTTTTTTCCTTTTTCTGAGTTTGCGTTTTTAATTATATATTTCGAGCTACGAACTTCAGTATTTGAGAATTTTAGTTTTCCGTAATTTTTTGCAAGCAGGAATTTTAATTAAGCTAAGTTTCAAATAGTTTTCTTTCGATATAAACATATTTATTCGCTCATTTATTTTAATTTTTTATTTATTTTTATTTTTCATTTTTTTTTATTTATAATTGCTTAATGTAATTGCTGTACGTTCCTTTAATTTTGTTTTTTAGGATTCCGTTTTACATTAGTTTAGCTTACGAGTATATGAACTTTGATATGTTTGCATGTGTGTGAAAGTGTGTGTGAGGTTCTGTGTGTGTGAAGGTGAGCGTGTGTTTCTTCTAATGACAAGATAGAGTGAACGTAGGGGTGGGAGTAGACGCGGGCTTTCTATTGACTTTGCTAATAAACTTCCTACTAATCCGTGGAGTATCATCTCTATCATCATAACCTTTTGCTTCTATCTGAGACTCAGCTGGACAGGGATCCTTTCACTAACAACCTCAATGTCTCTAATCACAACTTTTTTCCCAATTTCAGACTAAAGAGTGAAGTCTATGACTATATTAACTTTAACACTCCTGTGACACGTCCCGTAAATCTAGAATCTTCTAATTTCGATGTTTTATCGCTTAAAATTTGTCTTTCTACTACTCCAATTATCTTGTGTTTCTGCTACTACTTCCCTAACGGAACATATTATTGAGTTCTTTTTTAATATCTTACTACTTCTCACGAGAATGCTACATCTTCTCTTCCAAATGCTACATCTTCTCATCCAAATGCTGAAGTATATATATATATATATATATATATATATATATATATATATATATATATATATATATATATATATATATATATATATATATATATATATATATATATATATATATATATATATATATATATATATATATATATATATATATATATATATATATATATATATATATATATATATATATATATATATATATATATATATATATATATATATATATATATATATATATATATATATATATATATATATATATATATATATATATATATATATATATATATATATATATATATATATATATATATATATATATATATATATATATATATATATATATATATTTTTATTTTTTTTTTTTTTTTTTTTTTTTTTTTTTTTTTTTTTTTTTTTTTTTATTTTTTATTTCTGCCCCCTCCTTGAAAAAGGCTTGGCCCGTGAGTGGTGGTAATTTATATTTTAAAAAAATGTACAGTATATACAGAGGAAAATTAAAAAGTTTATGAATAGTGTTAGAGTTCTTGATTAAGTCTATGAAAAAATTTATATCATGAAACTTGCTGAAGCAAGTTTATGGATCAAGAGGAAACCTATTGGCTTTTCCGATCTGTAAATTACCATTCTTTGTGTTATGAAAGAGACAAAATAAACGTATGTTTATACCCATAGAAAATGGGTCCTTGATCCTAGAGGGATGATTATATTTCTTGTTAAAACACGATTGAAGGGGTTCTCAAATAAGTGGGTCTTTTTGACTTTAAGGTATCTCAATGCCACTACCGAACATTTGATATATATATATATATATATATATATATATATATATATATATATATATATATATATATATATATATATATATATATATATATATATATATATATATATATATATATATATATATATATACAATGAAGAGAGAGGCGATGATTTCCTATTTCCATCGATAAGAAAATTGAACTTCAGTTCATAAATTGGTAAAAATAACTACTGAGTTAATATTGATTTATAACCATAGAGGTTATGGTTTAACGTAGTTCAGCATTTCTAAGTTTCAGGAGACTTTCGGCTGTATTAGGGTCAAAAATATTGTCAGATGATCAGTTTATCCACAGAACTGACCTTTCAGTGAATTTTTCAAACAGAAATGGCGTCGACTAAGAAGATTTCATTCAGTAAATATTTACGGTGGATGAAATTTGAATTTATTAAATCAATTCAGAAAATAAATTTCATTTGACGCAGCTATTTCAAAGGCTTTTTCGTGGCCCATCAAATTCAAAGCGAGAGGTCGACAGCAAAGAAGATAATGGAGAAAGGGTTTTAGTATATATATATATTTATATATATATATATATATATAATAATAATAATAATAATAATAATAATAATAATAATAATAATAATAATAATAATAATATAATAATAATAATAAAAATAATAATAATAATAATAATAGCATTACTTTTTCAAAAAAAAAAAAAGTTTCTCAAAATATTTTAAAAAATACATTTTTTAGTTTTTCAATAAAAATACAATACTTCTCACTTAAATATTTTAAAAATAAAAGTAAATTAAAATAAATTAAAAGAAAAAATTAACTTAAATGAAACTTTTAGTAATATATTTTAGTAATCCAAAGAGAATTTTTTTTTAAATATTAAAAATAAAATTTAATATTTAAAAAATAAATAAATAAATATTTCAAAATATTTGAAGTACAGCTGTATATTTTATTCATTTTGTGTTACTTATATATATATATATATATATATATATATATATATATATATATATATATATATATATATATATATATATATATATATATATTATATATATATATATATATATATATATATATATATATATATATATATATATATATATATATATATATATATATATATATATATATATATATATATATATATATATATATATATATATATATATATATATATATATATATATATATATATATATATATATATATATATATATATATATATATATATATATATATATATATATATATATATATATATATATATATATATATATATATATATATATATATATATATATATATATATATATTATATATTGGTGTGTGTGTGCTTGTGTTTATGTAGGTTTGTGCTTGTGTGTATGTGTGTGTGCTTGTTTTTGTACACATTTGTGCTTGTGTTTAAAGTATGTGTATGAGCATAAAAGTCACTAATCTTATTTAGAAAAATAAAAGTTTTTTGTTTGAACTTAGAAAGCAAAGAAGTAATAGAAATAATTTTATTTTTATTTCTTTTAATTTTTTTTTTTTTTTTAATAAAAACTTTTTTGAGAAGTAAAATTTTAAGTTATTTTTTCCTCTTAACTTTTAAGGCTGTAATTCTTGACCTTTTACAGTCTGATTCCATTTTAGTGATTCATCTAACTACATTATCTCAACTTATATATATATATATATATATATATATATATATATATATATATATATATATATATATATATATATATATATATATATATATATATATATATATATATATATATATATATATATATATATATAATCTCTTCCTCCTAGTAGCTCTTCTCTTACATTCTGAATATGGTCATTTTCCCTTTCATAAAGATAAAATTTTTAAAAATTGTTGGATGCCATGGCTGCCTTCTTTGGTCTTTGAATATCAGAGCCTTGACTAAACAACCTCTCAACGGCCGCTGAGCTGGCTAATAGGGTATTATACTTAATAAACAAGTCCACACAGACCTCCAGGTATTCACACAAAACAGGCTCCTAGTGAGAGGAGGACTGTGGTGAACATTTACTGCAGACCAGCTAACCAAGGTTTGCCCCAACTTCTCCTCCAGAGGTGTCTCCTGGATATATGGGGCCTTCAGTTTCTGAAATATTTAGAAATGGTATATATATATATATATATATATATATATATATATATATATATATATATATATATATATATATATATATATATATATATATATATATATATATATAAAATACAAGAGATGATTAAAGTTTATTACGAATTATAAAAATAACTCACCTTAAATGGGTCCATTTCAGACTTAGTCCCATCACCTTCAGTCCCTTGATGTGGAGAATTAAGCTTCGATGCAAAAGTACACTTTATTTCCCCGAAATATTCTCGTCTTGACAGCTTGGTACTTCCCCTGATTTAATCTATGTACCACTCTGAGTTTGAAGTGAGGGTGCTGGGCGGTTGCATAAGCAAATGAAAATCATCAAAGATACAGCTGAACCTCAGTTCAAAGCAAAAGCGCAAAAACAAATTTGCGCTCTTTAAAAAGTTGTTGAGCGCAAATTGCGCTTTTGCGCTTTTGCGCTTACGCCCACCTCTGATATATATATATATATATATATATATATATATATATATATATATATATATATATATATATATATATATATATATATATATATATATATATATATATATATATATATATATATATATTATATTAATTATTTCATTCCTCATTATTTTACGTTGCATTACGAATATGTCAGAGTTGTAAAACTATACTTGAAATAATGTTTAAAAATTTTAAATTTACCTTAAAATCTTTCAAAAAATTTTATGCAAAATTCTTCGCGCGTAAAAAGCTTCCCATTTGAAATACTCTGCTTTGTGCAAACAAAAGAAATTATTATATTTTTTAAACGAAATTATTTTTTGCAGCATTTACGGACCGGCAAAATTATTATTATTTGTTTGAAATAAAAGAGGCTTTTCAAGCGAACAAACACACACCAAGACACACATACATACACACACACACACACACACACACACACACATATATATACTATATATATATATATATATATATATATATATATATATATATATATATATATATATATATATATATATATATATATATATATATATATATATATATATATCTCTAATCTTATTTCTGATCTCTGGTATGGCTTTCGTATGAAACGCTCTATTGGTGATCTTTTTCTTCTCTCTAACTCTTGGTCCTCCTCTCTTTGGCATTTCGGTGAATCTTTTGCTGTGGCGCTGGACATATCGAAGGCTTTCGATAGAGTCTGGCACAAAGCTTTGATTTCCAAACTTGCCTCTTTCGGAATCTATCCTTCGCTCTGTTTCCTTCTCTCTAATTTCCTTTCCCGTCGTTCTATAGCAGCTGTTGTAGATGACCACTGTTCATCCTTTAAATCTATTAAACCATTGCATTTAAATAGACTAACATTTAGTCATTGCTTTTAAAACTACGCAATAATCCGTGTAGTTCATTTCACAACATCTCTCTTATTTCTTCTGCACTACCTTTTACGAGGGCATTTGTACTCACAAATATCAAGATTTAATTCCTAAATCTCAACCTTACTCAAGCTTTGAACTAATAAATTTATTTTTTTCTTCACAAATGTCCATCATTCTTCTTTTACTATTATTGCTACACCTTCCTCAGTTATCTTGGAAATTAAACTTTGTGGCTGATAAAATATTTCCTCTCTCCTACTATTCAGCTTGTTCGAAATCGAAGATTATTGATGCTGTCTTCTCTCTTTGCCTTATAATTCTCTATCTTACCTTTTGCGCTCCTCCTTCCTCCTTTCATGATTTCTTTTTTATGTCACCTTTATATCCCTTTCATTACAACTGCTCGTGGGAAGGAGAAAATGACAATAAGTGTTTCCTGTCTCTATTATATATATATATATATATATATATATATATATATATATATATATATATATATATATATATATATATATATATATATATATATATATATATATATATATATATATATATATATATATAAATCGGTCATTAACTGGACTCTGATTTTGTTATTCCTCCATCACTGGCTTTCCCATCGATATTGTTGCACGGTTCAGAATGTTGGACAATAAATACAGTGCAAAAGAGCAGGATTGAAGCAGCTGGAATGAGAGTATTCAAAATCATCAGGGAAGTTTCTCTGAGAGATATGATGAGAAGTGAACTGGTGAATGAGGAACTTAGGAACTTGGGATGGAATCACTTTCGAAGTTTTTTGAAAGAAACCACTTGAGATTTTTTGGTCACGTGGAGAGGATGGAAGAGGGAAAGAGGTTGAGACAGATCTTGGAATGTAGACCAAAAGGAAGGAGACCGGCAGGAAGACAGAGAAAGAAGTAGATGGAAGCGGTGACAGAAACTATACAACGAAGGAGCGAGACACTGGAAGAGGTGGAAGACAACGGAAGGTTTGAGGACATAAATGCGAGGAGATTCTGAAGGAGTAGTGCCTGACAGGCGCCACCTTACCTGGTTGAACGGTGATGATAATGATGATAATGATGACGATAACGATATATATATATATATATATATATATATATATATATATATATATATATATATATATATATATATATATATATATATATATATATATATATATATATATATATGTGTATATATATATATATATATATATATCTATATATATTATATATATATATATATATATATATATATATATATATATATATATATATATATATATATATATATATATATATATATATATATATATATATATATATATATATATATATATATATATATATATATATATATATATATATATATATATATATATATATATATATATATATATATATATATATATATATATATATATATAGGTTCAATCCCAAAAGATGTTACACTTTTTTCTAATACCTAAAATATTAGGTTAAATAATGAAAATATAGGGTAAAAAAAAAAAAAAAAATTTTTTTTTATTCATATAATTTGAATTCCATAATGTGAAGTTAATAATATTAAAATAATGTTCCTTTTTTATTTCAATTTTATATATATATTCAAAATATCATTCTTTTTTAATAAAAAAAAATTTTTTTTAAAATATATATATATATATATATATATATATATATATATATATATATATATATATATATATATATATATATATTATATATATATATATATATATATATAAATATTTAAAATTTTTTTTTTTTTTTTTTTTTTTTTTTTTTTTTTTTTTTTTATCTTTATTTCTTTTTCTCCACACAAATTCACAAATGTATGAGTCAATCATATTTCTGTGCATACCCTTTTTTTTTTATTTTTATATTTAAATACACTCCGGAAAATTTAATTGTTGTCAATTCCTTACTCCAACTATAAATGAATTTAATTATTTTTATAAGAGGCAAGGAAGAACCTTCAAGCCAAGTTTCCCTTCTCACTGGGAATTGACTGTTTTTACAAGGTTTGGTTCTACATATCCAAACTACGTTTTTGCCATACTGTTTCAATTTCAATTTCATCGAATGTCCATTTTTGCATACTTTATTTAATGGTATTATATTGAAATTTTGAAAAAACTTTATAGCTTCAAATTCATTTTTAATATTGTTTGTAAACCACTCAATGTTATAATTTAGAGACATTAATTTGTATAAAATATTATAAAATATTTAAAAATTATTATTCATACAAAAAAAATGCAACGTCTATATTAGTCATAACAAACTTGACAACTA
This sequence comes from Armadillidium nasatum, assembly GCA_009176605.1. Classification (NCBI taxonomy): domain Eukaryota; kingdom Metazoa; phylum Arthropoda; class Malacostraca; order Isopoda; family Armadillidiidae; genus Armadillidium; species Armadillidium nasatum. The sequence goes on along the minus strand of SEYY01018785.1, from coordinate 1,525 downwards.
AATAAATTGAAGAACTAAATAAATATTTCTTTTTAAAAAATAAAAATGCAAAAGAACTTATTGAACTTCACATATTAAAAAATACGAATAACGTTATTTTATCTTATATTGGGGATTTTCAACTTTTTTAAGGAAATTAAACCACTAAAGAAAAGTGTAACATCTTTTGGGATTGAACCTATATATATATATATATATATATATATATATATTATATATATATATATATATATATATATATATATATATATATATATATATATATATATATATATATATATATATATATATTAATATAAATTGTAAAACACCAAAAGTTTGAGTTGTTCTTTTTATTCTCAATAAAAGCGCACGCACTTTCTAAAATGCATTTATGTATCTATTTTTACGTAACACGAGGTAGTAACAGAGTTTACCTAATAATAAGTTAAAGCAATGTTGTAAAAATTTACTTTCTATTGGTGTGAAGTTCAATTTCTTAAGGCTCCTGAACTTTTTATGTTTGCATACTAAAGTCAGATAAAAATAGTATTGTTTCCAGATAGGGGTTGTCAGAATCTTCAGATAATTCTATTTTTCATTAAGTTTGAACATTAAAAAAAGGTGTACTTTGGTGTATCGTATCCATCGTAGTTTGTTAGAAAGATGTTGAAAATATTTTAAAATATAAGGTAAACATTGGTAGTAATCTTTAACATTGAAGGTAGATTTCAATGTAAGCATATATATCTTGAAATTGATTGTACGTAATGCTATATCTTAAAGTTTTTAACCAAAGTCTACGATCATTGTAAAAGTTTCAAACATTGATTGAAATAATTTTAGATGTTCAAAGAAATATTTTTTGCCTCTTGAAAAGAGATACAGGTACTTTACTGTCTCCAAATCCGCATATTTCAATTCAAATTTTAAATATTACTTTCTGTGATAATTAATTGCAATATCTTGTATTATAATAATCATTAATATCGGACTATGTACCGACATCCATCTTCATGTCTTCATCAATGTTGGCATGAGTTGATCAACATATTTATAGGCATAATATGCATTCTTAGCTTTAATAGATGTCGGATATATATATATATATATATATATATATATATATATATATATATATATATATATATATATATATATATATATATATATATATATATATATATATATATATATATATATATACTTTTTATTGGTTATATTATCTCCCTTGTTTATAAATTTAAAACATTCCCAGTCACGATTCTTCATTTTTTTCTCATAGAATTTTGGTATTTTTATTGATCTTCCTCTTAACTATTTACAGCTTTTCATATTCCTATATTATATATATATATATATATATATATATATATATATATATATATATATATATATATATATATATATATATATATATATATATATATATATATATATATAATATATATATATATATATATTAAAATATATATATATATATATATATTATATATATATATATATATATATATATATATATATATATATATTATATATATATATA
>SEYY01018784.1:25000-35876 GCA_009176605.1 Armadillidium nasatum | reverse complement strand
TTCAAAGTGGGGTAGAGAAAGCATGGATGTTTTCTATGTCAAAAACTCGTTTACTCCATTGCTCTCCTTGACACCACTTCCACACAATTAGACCATCTTCTTTGAAAATACACAACTCAAGCCTTCATTTGTCCTTAATTTCTCGGTGTTTCTTTCTCTCGAGATATTTCTTGGAAGAATCACATTACTTCTCTTTCTAAACAGGCTTCTAAGAGGTTTTGTGTTATGAGGCGCCTTCGTGAGTCTTACGCCACCGGAATTGCTTTCTCTTTATAGTGTTATTGTTCGCCTCTATATGGAGTACGCCTCACAACATCTGTGGTGGTTCCACTCATTCAGCCCTCCTTGACAAGGTGAAGTATAGGAGCTTTTAATCTCATTAAACTCTCTCTCTCTCTCTCTCTCTCTCTCTCTCTCGTCTCTCTCTCTCTCTTCTCTCTCCTCTCTATCTCAAATTTCATCAATCTCTTTCTGCCCGTCGAATTGTTGCGTCACTCTCTCTATACTATCGCTATTACAATGAACACTGCTCTTTTGAACTCTCCCCTCACATACCTCCTCCATTGAAAAGGGCTCGTGAGACACGCCTTTCTTCACAGTTTCATTTTTCCTATGTCAAACTCTCAAACTAAAAGACTTAACCATTATGCACAACCTTACATGTTCTCTACTGATAAAGTCTGGAACACACTCCCTATTTCTATTTCCCCAACTTCCTTTGACTTGCAAGCTTTCAAGCACCGTGAATCGGGACATGTTGACGTTTAAAGGATTAGGTTTCCGGTATTGCCCCAACTCTGGTGGAAATTAGAAGGCCTCTAACCTTTGGACACCAGATGATATATATATATATATATATATATATATATATATATATATATATATATATATATATATATATATATATATATATATATATATATATATATATATATATATATATATATATTTACTTTGGTGTCCAGATGCCTACCAATAACCACCAGAGTTGGGAAATTCTTCTGACGGATCAAATTGAAAACCATTATACCCCGATACACGGCATATAAAAATATGTATGTTAATTAAAGGAAGTAGGGAAAATTTATAAAGTGAATAAGTTTCATAATTTGCAAGCGGGGAGTTCATTTAAGACTAAACAAAGATTAAGTTTAATGTCAGAGAATTAGAAAGAAAAAGGATGAGACTGTGAAGAAAGGAATGAGGTTGACTCGCCAACAGAAAAAGATACCGTGAAAGTTAGTATGTGCAAAATGGGTGGTAAGAAGAAAATCCATATTTTTACCTTTTCAAAGAGAGCAATGTGAATGAAGTAAATGGACGAATAACCCTAAAGAACAAGCATCTGGAGGGAAGTGAAGAAATTCCAAAATCACCTCAGACCAATCAATGTCTTAGAAACTTGTTTAGAGAGAGAAATAATGTGATCCTTCCAAAGAAAGATCCCGAGAAAAATATAATCCGTGTGTATCTAGGACAGATAAAGGTTTGAGTTGTATTTTCGAAAATGTCATATGTGTGTGGAAAGATTGACAAACTGAGTTTTTTAAGTACTGAAAACAACTATGTTTTCTCTGCTCCATAATGAAATTCAAGAACGATATGGGGTTAGTATCTCTAGGGCTACTCTCCTAGCGATAATTAATGGACGTTAAATGTGATGTACTTTAAAATGAAATGGTTAACGGAGGGTACAGTTATCGGCTTAGGAGTTGATTAGTAATGAAGTAATAAAAGGAAAATCAAAAATGAGAAACAGAAAAATATTTGGTGAAAGAACAGATATCAGAGGAACATCACTATTAACAGACTTAAAGGATGAATGGTGGACCTCTACAGCAATTGTTATAGAACGACCGGGAAGAAAATCATACACACGGTCACAGAAGTTCTGAAATCAAAGCTTTGTGTCATGCTCTATTGAAGCCTTTTTGATACGCCTAGTGCCACAGCAAAAGATTTACAGAAAAGCCATAAAGAGAAAAAACATAAAGAGAAAAAACATAGATCACTAGTAGAGTATTCCTTACGAAATACGACAAACCTTCATTACACTTTTCGAAATAAATGCACTTGATATTTCTTTATTTGAATTCAACATTAAGGAAAGTAAAAAAAAAATATTTGTAAAAATTCAAAGCTAAAATTTAAAATTTATAAAAATATAAGAACAGAAAATTACAAGCATAGAATTTACAATATTCAACCAAAATTGATGTGAGTACATGACACTCCTCGTGCTGCGAGATTGTGTGCCAAAGTCACGTAACAGATATAGAGGCTCAAGGAAATTTGAAAGTAAGGAGAATTTATTATTTTTTTTCACCTTAAAATCAACCTTGACCAAAAGACAAGCAGAGCTAGAGCCATTCCCCCCTCCCCCCTCACACACGCCCAACCACCTTCCAAATGAGAAAATAGTACTATATACATGGTGGATAAGACTTTTATATAAAGGGAGTATATATAAGAAAGTAAATTAAAGTAAATAAAGGAATATGAAAAATGAAAAGCATAAGGTATGCAACATTCACACCAAATTGATGTGAGTGCATGGCACTCCTCGTGTTGCGAGAGCGACGCTACGTTGGTGGAATGGGAAAGGTCAGTTACCTCGAGCACCTGCCAATATAAGACCTATAGAAAAGAGATGGTGTGACAAAGTCACCTAGCAAATACAGAGGATAAAAGGAGTTTGAGAGTAGGGAACAGATTATTAGTTTTTTTGCCTTAGACTCTACCTTGTCCAAAAGACAGGCAAAGCTAAAACTACGCCTCCCCCAACAACCGCTGCTCAAATGAGAGAACAGTACACTATACATGGTGGAAAAGACCCTTATATAATTAGAATGACTGTTCAGAAGGAAATTTTCCCGAATTCGGTCTTTTACGCAGAGGGTAGAGAAAACATTGTGATTTTTAGTCACCAAAACTCTGACCCATCATCTTTAAACTCTATGCATCGTTCAATACAATTCTGACACCATCATTCAAATTTCGTCCGTTCTTAAATAATCTCGCTATTTCATTTTCTCGTAATATTTCTTTGAAGGATAACAATTTCTTTTTCAAAGCAAGCTTCAAAGATGTTTAATGTTCTGGTGCTCCTTCGAAATTTGTTTACTTTTCACAGGTGTCTTGTTTTCACTGTTTACACTACATTTCATAAATCTGGGATGGTCCCACTCACGATACTCTTCAAAAGATATAGACTAAGTCTTTTTGTCTTATCAGTTCTTTGGCTCACAGAAATTCTCTTCAAACTCTTTGTGCACGTCAAATTTCTGAGATACTCTTCCTAGTATAGCTCATTACAACAGGCACTGATCTTTTGAATTCTACAGTCGTATACTTCCTTTAATAAAGCAGGCTAGTAAGACACGTTTTTCTACGCATTCGTTCTCATTTTCCTGTTGAAGAAATGTCGAGAGGATGTAAAGAAGGTGGAATACAGATAGAAACTTTAACTCATCTGTCAGGATACCTTGAAAATATGAGCAATTTCAATTATATATATATATATATATATATATATATATATATATATATATATATATATATATATATATATATATATATATATATATATATATATATATACAGTGGCGGCTCGTCTATATGGGCTTCAGGGCTGCAGCCCTTCCAAATTAAAAATACCAGGCGTAGGATATTGATATAAATATGAAAGTTTTGTCAGAGAAAAGTGATTTAAATTCATTTTTTTAGCAACTTAATACATAAAAAGTATAAATCCATAAAGAAAATAAGATTGCAACTGCAAATTTTTGGGTACGATATTTTTTTTCATAAATTGCAATTATATAAAATATGGGCTGTAAAATGTCAGTCCTAAATTAGGCCAACTTATCAGTTCTTAAATAATAAGACAGATGTGGCAACTTACGAAAAAAATGCCAAATTGCAATAGCAGTTTTTATCAAGTTGCTAGTTTGTCTTTCTGATATTTTTTGGCAACTTTGAGATTAGTCTCAAATATTTAAAATATTTGAAAGTTGCTAGTTCTGTCCTTTTAAGTACAGATCATAAAGAATATAAACAAACTAAAACAGTTGTTTATAGTACAATGTCGAGGGAGGTTATGTTTTTTTTTCTTGTGGAAGAAAAATTACAAGATTTATATGTTTTATTCTTGTTCGATATATATATATATATATATATATATATATATATATATATATATATATATATATATATATATATATATATATATATATATATATATATATATATATATATATATATATATATATATATACATTATTTATATAAACGCAAAGAATTCGTATGAAAGCAATTACAACTCCGATGACGACGTCTGAAGCAGAAAGATGTTTCTCGACTTTGAAGAGAATAAAAACTTTTTTACGTAGTACCATGTGCAACGAGAGATTGAATGCATTTACGATGTTTTTAATAGAGAGGGAAATGGTCTGTAAAATACCAGATTTCAATGAAAAAGTAATTGAAAACTTTTCGACATCTAAAATTCGAAGAACTAATCTTATTTTTAAATTAGAATATCAGCAAGCTTTCCAGAATAAATAAAGTACGATTGTATATATATATATATATATATATATATATATATATATATATATATATATATATATATATATATATATATATATATATATATATATATATATATATATATATATATATATATATATATATATATATATATATATATATATATATATATATATATATATATATATATATATATATATATATATATATATATATATATATATATATATATATATATTATATATATATATATATATATATATATATATATATATATATATATATATATATATATATATATATATATATATATATATATATATATATATATATATATATATATATTATATATATATATATATATATATATATATATATATATATATATATATATATATATATATATATATATATATATATATATATATATATATATATATATATATATATATATATATATATATATATATATATATATATATATATATATATATATATATATATATATATATATATATATATATATATATATATATATATATATATATATATATATATATATATATATATATATATATATATATATATATATATATATATATATATATATATATATATATATATATATATATATATATTTTTATGTCTCCTCCGGTGGGCAAAGGCCAGGAGGCCTACCAAATTCCACCGGAGTTGGGAAAGGTCTATAATCATGGTCGATGGTGGCCGACGTGTCCAGACACACGGCGTTTGAAAGTATGCAAGTCAAAGGAAGTTGGGAAAACAGATGAAGGGAGTGTGTTCCAGACTTTACCAGTAGAGTATATGTAAGACTGAGCATAGCGGTTAAGTCTGGGGTCGGAGAGTTGGACAGAGAAAGGATGAGAATGTGTAGAAAGGCGTGTCGCACGAGCTCTTCTCAATGGAGGAGGTATGCAACGAGAGAGTTCAGAAGAGCAGTGTCTGTTGTAATAGCGATAGTAAAGAGAGAGTGATGCAACAATTCGACGGGCAGAAAGAGATTGAAGAGAGTTAGTAAGAGTAGGAGAGTTGATGAGACGAAATGCCCTTGACTCCACCTTCTCTAAGAGAGCTGTATGTGTGGAACCACCCCAGATGTGCGAAGCATACTCCATACAGGGACGAACAACACCCCTATACAGAGCAAGCAACTGGGGTGGCGTGAAGTAATTCTGAAGGCGCCTCAGAACACCCAACCTCTTAGAAGCTTGTTTAGAAAGAGAAAGTAATGTGATCTTTCCAAGAAAGATCACGAGAAAAAGAAACACCAAGAATATTAAGGACAGATGAAGGTTTGAGTTGTGTGTTTTCGAAGAAGATATCATAGTTGTGTGGAAGATTGTGTCGAGTGGAGAGATGGAGGAACTGAGTTTTTGAGGCATTGAAAACAACCATGTTTTCTCTGCCCCAATTTGAAATACGGGAAAGATCAGAGGTTAGTTGCTCCAAGGCTACCCTTCTCGAGTCTATCAACTGCTGTTGGGGGGACGTTTTTCAAAATGGAAGGAATAATGAAGGGTGGAGTCATCAGCATAGGAGTGGATAGGAGATGAGGTGATAGAGAGAAGGTCATTAATGAAGAGTAGAAAAAGTGTTGGTGATAGGACAGAACCCTGAGGAACACCACTATTTAATAGATTTAATGGATGAACGGTGGCCGTCTACAACAGTTGCTATAGAACGACCGGAAAGGAAATTAGAGAGAAGATCACAGAGAGAAGGATAGATTACCGAAAGAGGGAAGTTTAGAAATCAAAGCTTTGTGCCAGACTCTATCGAAGGCTTTCGATATGTCCAGCGCGACAGCAAAAGATTCACCGAAATGCCGAATAGCGGAGGACCAAGAGTCAGAGAGAAGGGAAAGAAGATCACCAGTAGAGCGTTTCTTACGAAAGCCATACTGGCGATCAGAGATAAGATTAGAAGAATTGAGATGTTTCCAAATCTTCCTGTTAAGGATAGATTCGAAAACTTTAGAAAGAACGGAGGTTCAAAGAAATAGGACGGTAGTTGGAGGGTTGAGAGGGGTCCCCCTTCTTCGGCACAGGTTGAATGAGCGCACGTTTCCAGCAAGAAGGGAAGGTTGAAGTAGATAGACAAAGACGAAATAGTTTACCGAGGCAGGGTGCAAGCTCGGAAGCACAAGTTTTGAGAACCACAGGAGGAATACCATCAGGACCGTACGCCTTCTTAGTATTAAGCTCAGAGAGAGCAGAAATGACATCTTTAGAAGAAATTCTAATTTTAGGCATAATTGAGTTAGAGGGGGTTGAAGGAGGAGGAATAGCTCCGGAATCGTCTAAGGTTGAATTAGAGGCAAAAGTTTGAGCAAAGAGTTCAGCTTTAGAAGAAGGTAAAACGGCAGTTGTGCCGTCGGAAGATATTAAAGGAGGGAAAGAGGAAGAAGCAAAGTTAGAGTTGACATTTTTTGCAAAATGCCAGAAAGAACGTGAAGAAGAGGAACCAGAAAGATTATTGCATTTTCTACGGAGAAGGGAGTTTTTAGTGTTACGAAGGATAGATTTTGCACGATTCCGGGATGAAATATAAGTAGCGTGAGTTTCTGGAGTTTGAAGACGACGGTAATCCCTGAAGGCAGCATCCCTGCGGCGGATAGCACGAGAACAAGCAGAGTTAAACCAAGGTTTGTTAGGTTTAGTAGAAGGGAAAGAATATGGAATGTATGCCTCCATGCCAGAGAGAATCACCTCGGTAATGCGTTCTGCACACTCCGAGGGACCCCTCCCACGGAAGCAATAATCATTCCACGGGAAATCAAAGAAGTACGACCGCAAGTCCGACCAGCTTGCGGCACCGAAGTGCCACAAGCGTTTCCTTTCCGTAGAAGGGGGTCTTTCCTGCGGAAGACTTGAAGAGATAGGAGAGGATACAGAGATAAGAAGATGATCGGAGGAACCCAGAGGAGGAAAGAGTTTAACAGTATAAGGTGAAGGATTAGAAGTTAGGAAAAGGTCTAGAACGTTGGGTTCATCTCCAAGACGATCAGGGATACGAGTAGGGAGCTGCACCAACTGCTCAAGGTCGTTTTGGATAGCGAAAAGGAAGGCACGTTCACCAGCTGTATCATGAGAACTAGAAGAAAGCCATTGGCGGTGGTGAACATTGAAATCACCTAATATGATGATTTCAGAGAAAGGAGAAGAAGAGAGAATGTGCTCTATTTTGGAGTTTAAATAGTCGAAGAATTTAGGATAGTCAGTAGATATTAGGAGATAAATAAACTGAACAAATGAATTTAGTCGTAGAGTGGCAAGAGAGCCTAAGCCATAAGGTGGAAAATTCGGAAGACTCCAAATTAGAGACACGAGAACAAACGACATCGTTGCGCACATATGCACAACAACCGCCTTTGGCTGAAAATTGAGGATAGAGACAGTAGGAGGAAACAGAATAGGGTTTGCTATCAGAACGCTCAAACATCTGAGTTTCGGTCAAGAATAAGAGGCGAGGTCTAGAAGAAGAGAGGTGATGTTCAACAAAGTGGAAATTAGAGTGCAGACCGCGAATGTTGCAGAAATTAATGAAAAAAATAGACCGTGCATCAGGACAAGCCGGCGGCCGAGTCCTGGTGGCACCAACCCCATCACCGGAGGCCACCAACTCCCAAGTGGTGATGGGGGAAGGGGTGGATGAGGGGCTATTTTTGGAAGCCGCCCCCCGTGGCTTCTCCGAGGCTACCGAAGTTGACACCATTTTTGATTCCATTTTAATTATTTTTAAGATGTGTTAGAAATGTTTTATGTATGTAAAGGAGAGCCACTCCGTGTAGATAGAAGGTGAGCGCGAAAGGGAGCGAACCATTGGGCACCGGGATGAGATAGGAGTACCTTTAACATCCCGTATACCCAACAGGGGGTAATCTCATCGCTTCGGGAGCGCTACTTCCCTCCCCCGTATATATATATATATATATATATATATATATATATATATATATATATATATATATATATATATATATATATATATATATATATATATATATATATATATATATATATATATATATATATATATACGTATGAAACTACATTACAACGCGGAATAAAATTTTACAATTTCTAATTTGCTTTTGTGGACTCGAACCTTCACCTTTCAGCAAGCAAACGCGCAATCCACCGAGCCACGAACTCAAAAAAGGAAATCACATTTGAGAAAGCTAATAATTCCCTGTCATAATAACAGTCTCAAAGGACCTTCCTGACCTCGTTCAGATGTGGGGTAACAGATCAGTTACTATCCCCATAAACCACAGAAACATACGTACGTATGAAACCACAATACACCGTTGAATAAAATTTTATCATATCTAATCTGTTAATCTATAAATCATTTAATTCAATAAACTAATTTCTATAAAATAATGTCTTCCAACAGCAGAATTAAAACTTTATTTAACCTTCAACTATTAATATTTGTAAATACAACACAATCTAACATGGAAAATAATTTTCATTTTAATAACTTCCTACATTTCTTCATACAAGAAGTAATATCAAGACTTTAAATATCCTTACACTCATCACCTAACTTTATACAAACAGACTAACCTTAAACACTTTCGATATATTATGAAAATAAAAATAAAAAATGAAAAACAGTAAAATTTCCAATGAAACATTAAAAAAAAATAAAGATTACAGATGAATTGTTGTTTATGCAATGAGTTATTTAGTAGAAGAAGCAATGAGTTCCTATAGTAACTTCTTAAATCAACGCCACATGCATGAAACAATATATTTAAAATATTTTTTTATGAAATAAAGTACCTGTTACGGTTAAGATGTCATAGAATGAAACTATATTAATGAAAAATAGCTTCAGATAAGTTAGCGTGTGTTTATAATGCATGATTGTAAACATGAATGAATGAAAAGGGAAAAGTTGAACTTAAAACGGAGAAAAGAGGTATATATATATATATATATATATATATATATATATATATATATATATATATATATATATATATATATATATAATATATATATTAAATACAGTATATATATATTCGAGTTTGTGTTTATGTATGTGGGCATGATGTTTTGGAATTGTATGTATATATATGAATATAGTTTAATGTATTAAATTAAAAAATTAAGAAAATCTGGAAAAAAAAGGAAAATAACAAATTATTTTAGTTACACCTTTGTGAAGAAAACTGATGTTAGTTTAGAATATATTAAATAATATGGAATAATAATATGTGAATAGTGAAATAAAACCCAAACGCAAAGAACGATATGTGTTTTAAAATGGAATAAATAAATGTTGGGTAAAATGGAAATTTAGATATTTATAAAATTGATGTACATGGTGTACATGAGATTATTTGGGTATCGTATTCGTGTACTTTAAGGTATTGCGTTAAAATGTTAAGAAAATATGAAAAGAAATGGAAAAACTACGAATTATTTTAGTTATAGCTTTGTAAAGAAAACGGGTATTAGTTTAGAATATATTAAATTATATGGAATAATAATATATGCATAATGAAATAAAATGTAAATGCAAAGAAGGTAAAGTGGAATAAAATGGAATACATAAATGCTGGTAAATTGAAATTTAGAAATTTGCAAGGCTGATGTAGTTGACTTAAGAGGATATTTTTGTTCTTATATTAGAAAAATCCCATTGTGTAGTGGCTAACGTCATGAAAATCCATTCCTGAGGTTGACTGTTCAAACCTACCTCCGTCTAAATTTGAAGATTGGTTTTTTTATGAAAATCGATGAAAAGAGTAAATGAGAGAATATCTACGGAGATGAAAACCATGTTTCCAGAAAATCCAAGACGCAGCCTCTCTTGAATAACCTCCGAGTTCCGGAACCCTTCTACAAGGGAGAATTTGTTCTGCGCTCTTCAAGAACCTCCAAGTTCCGAAACCATTGTAAGAGGGGAACTCCGTTCCCCCTCTTGAGGAACCTCCTTGTTCCGAAAAGAACTTACAGGAATCCACGAGAAACCTGGAAAAAGAAAAGTGCGGAGTTCTTACACCAGGAAAAAAGCCAAAAACGAATCTGGATATTGCAATGGCTCTGATTCGAATCCCAGGTGAATCGTTTCGGTGGAATTCAGTTCTAAATCCCATCAGAAAGGGCTCAGGAAAGAGCTTAAAGACGAATTTCTTACAAATTCCCTTCAAAATGGCCAAGAAAAGAGCGTGGAGAAGCTGTAGCTGGTGCCGCTTTCTCAAATGCCGTTATACCATTCTGCTCGTCGATCTCGCCCCCCATACTATATATATATATATATATATATATATATATATATATATATATAT
>SEYY01018784.1:0-20000 GCA_009176605.1 Armadillidium nasatum | reverse complement strand
GGCACGGAGTGGCGATCATCATGAGACCAGAATGTATAGAAATTTAATGGATACAATGTTAGTAAGTGAAAGAATTATAGCGATGACCTTGAAAATAGAGGGAGAAACGATGAGTATAATTCAAGTATACGCACCACACCAGGGAAGACCAATGGAAGAGAAGATAGATTTTAGAAATGAACTCCAACAGGCTTATGATGCGGTGAGAGGAGAGAAGGAAATAATATGGGATTTGAACGCTCATGTAAATACGTAGAGAAGGGGAGGAGTGGTTCTGGGAATGCATGGTATAGGAGAGAGAAACACCGAAGGTGAACATCTGATTGATTTTGCCATTAGAAACAATATGGCGATAATGAACACTTTCTTCAAACATGAAGAGAGCAAGAAATGGACATGGTATAGATGGAGTACAGAGGAGCAGAGATACACGGAGAAATCAATGATTGATATGATGCTGACAAACGACAAGAGAATCTTCGAGGATGTGAAAAGTGTGCCACAATTATCCCTAGACTCGGACCATAGAATGGTACTGGGGAATTGAGGTGGAAGTCAGGGATAAACCAAGAAGGAAAGTAAGAAAGTACTGTTTGGAGAAATGAGAGAAGAGAGTTAAAAAGAATTTAAAGAATTACTCAGGAATATGAAAGAAGGTCAATAGAACAGGAAACTGTGGAAGAGAGCTGGGAAACCTTTAGGGAAGAAGTAGATCGAGTTGCAAGTGAAATAATGGGAAAAAAGAAAATCGGAGGAGGAAGAAAGAAGAGGACGGAGGTGGAATGAGGAGGTTTAGGAATGCCGTGAAACTCAAGAACAAGGAACATAGGAAATACCTGGAAAGTGCCTTAAAAGAATTGCATAAGAGAGAATAGAGAAGACACACTGGTATACGCGGATGATGCAGCAGTGATAACATCAAGAACTGAGGATCTTCAGGAAGCTGTGAATAGGTGGAATGATGCGTTGAAATCTATGGGCATGAAAATAAACAGTGAGAAAACAGAAGTAATGGTATAGCTAGGGAGAGAGAAAGATAGTTGTGAACATAGAGGGGACTAGACTTAAGCAGGCTCTTTAAATATTTGGGTGTGGTGTTCGGCGAAGAGGTAAGACGGAAACAAACTGAGGGAGAGAATAGGGAATTCTCAAAGAATGTGGGAATGTTATTCCGTTACTAAAGGAGAGAGGAATACAACGAAGTGAAGGTATAATTTATAAAACAATACTCAGAACAATATTGTTGTACGGTTCAAATGTTGGGCAAGAATAGAGTGCATAAGAGCAGAATCGAGGCCGCGGAAATGAGAGTACTCAGAGTCATCAGGGGAGTATCACTGAGAGATAGGATAGGAGTGAACTGGTGAGAGAGGAACTTGGGTGGAATCAATTTTGGAATGCATAGAAAGAAACCAATGAGATGGTTTGGTCACGTGAAAAGAATGGGGGAGGGAGAGAGACTGAGAGAGATGCTGGAATAGAGACCAGAAGGAAAAGACCGGCGGGAAGACCAAGGAAAGAGATGGATGGAGGCGCTAGAAGAAGCCATACAACGAAGGAAAAGACACTGGAAAAGGTGAAGACAACCGAATGTTTGAGGACAGAAATGCGTGGAGAAGATTTTGGAGGAGTAGCACCAGACAGGCACCAGCCTACCGGTTTGAAAACGGTTGATGATGATGATGATGATGATGATATATATATATATATATATATATATATATATATATAATATATTATAATATAATAATTATATTTTAATTTTTTAACGTTGCCGTTAGTCAGTGTACTTAAGGCTTGACCTTAGTTGGTTGCTCCTCTAACCCAAGAGCCCCAACAAAATGTCATACAGCCTCAAAAGGGGTTCCAAGCATCCTTCTATGGATTGTAAAAAGTACCGAGTTGCTACAATGATTCGAAGCATATGAACTGGAAAACTATTCTACAATGACTTTTTTTTGGGAAGGCGGTGTAGCTCAGTGGTAGAGCCTTGAGTGCACTGTCTAACGGCGACGCCATTGTAAGTGGTTACGAATCCTGGCGTGAGGAAAAATTTTTTCTCTTATTATTGCTAAATTTGTCGCAACAGTTGTTGTGCACATGATTGTTGATTGGTTCCTCCTGTAACCCAGGAGCCCCATCGAAATTCCATGTAGCTCTTACGACACACTATATATTAATTAAAGAATTTTTATTTTTTCAAGGAAGGATCACATGAATATATATATAAATATATATAGGCACATACTCAGCAAAAGTATTATTTAGTGCAAAAACGAAAGTATAAATATTTGCATTAAAGAGAAATATAAAAGGCATAATAACTAAAATAAAACTTTCCTCCAGGACTGCAGGGGAGAATAATTGGAACCCCGTCAATGGTTCTCTCCTCTGATTGATATAATTCAAATATGGCTTCTGGTTTGTCCACTGTTTTATTGAAATAACAAGTCCTCTTCGTAAGAGTATAAAAAGAGTTATAATAATCAAATTTGTCACTGGCGAGTTTATTACAATAGGGAGAACTTGTTAAATGTACCTGTAGGAATTATATATATATATATATATATATATATAATATATATATATTTATATATATATATATATATATATATATATATATATATATATATATATATATATATATATATATATATATATATATATATATATATATATATATATATATATATATATATATATATATATATATATATATATTTTTAAAAAAATTTTTAACAGATCGAAACCACAGGGGCTGAGCCCTTTTCAAAAAAAAGCACACACAGAGGAAGAAAACTCTTTCAAACTCACACCTAACGCTCATCTCTCAGGTGGGCACAGACGGAAACCTTGAAGAGGGAAAGATTAAATGCAGGAGGAAAAATTGATGATGGTAAAGAGTTCCCCAAAACAGAGGTGGCTGGAAAGAAGGAGGAACCTCAACGAGCTTGCTTCGGGTTTCACACTTCCACACAAAATTTGTGCGAAAGCAGGGCAACCCTTGTGCAACAAGAACCACGCAACGGTGGAGGAATGCGAGAGTCCAATTCCCTCGAGCACCTGTCATTGTAGTACCTATAGAAAAGAGATACTGCGCTAACGTCACGTTTCACAAATAGGGGGTCAAGAGAGTTTGAAAGTAGGTGACAGTTTATTAGTCTTTTAGCTTTAGACTCAGCCCTACAAGAGAGGAGGAGCAGTAGCTCCTCCAGATATGAGAGAAGTACTCCATACAAGGGCAGATAAGACCCCTAAATATTTGAAATAACTGTTCAGAAGAAAAAAATTCTCGCAACCTGAACAGACCTCTCAGATTCTTAAAGGCCACTTTTGCAATCATTGCGATATGTGGTTTCCAAGACATTTTATTTTTTATGCTTAGACCAAGAATGTTAATGTTATTTACAGGTGAGACGGGAGAGCCATCGAAGAGGATAGGAGAGTTAGAAGGTCTTTTTAAGAGGGAGATGCGAAGAAGTTGAGTTTTTAAAGAGTTGAATTTCACAAGATTGCTATAACCCCACCGGAAAATTGCATCCAGATTAGCAAGAATAGAATCGGAAAGTTGAAGACGAGAAGCAACTTTAGAAGGAAATAAGGGAGCAGATTTGAAATGAGTAGAATAGTGAATTGTTGAGTCATCAGCATAAGAGTGAACAGAGTTAGAAGTGCGGTTTAGAAGATCGTTAAGGAAAAGTAAGAATAAAGTTGGTGATAAAATAGAATCCTGAAGAACATCACAGTTGAAAGGAAAAGAGGAAGAGGTGACTCCATCAACAAGTGCTGAAATGGAATTTTCTGAGAAAAAACTAGACAAGAGTAAGAAAGGGAACGAGGAAACCCAAAGGATGGGAACTTGGAGGGCACGGTGCATGCCTTACAAGGTCAAAAGCCTTGGATATGTAAAGCGCCACCACACAAGACACCCCGAAATCCCTAAGGACAGAAGAACATTGATCAGTGAGATTGGAGAGTATATCACCAGTTGAGCTCGAGCGTCAAGAGTCATACTGATGATCTGAGAGAAGAAAATTAGATTCCAAATTATCCAGGAAATGAGAGTTGATGAGAGTTTCAAAAATTTTAGACAGAACACAACTGAGTACTATAGGTCGATAGTTAGAAGGGTCAGAGAGTCTTCATTTTTTCGGGATCGGCTAAACAAAAGCACGCCTCCGGCATTGAGGAAAGTATTAGTATTAAGGCAAAGAGAGTAAAGCTGAACGAGAACAGGCGCTAACTCGTTAGCACACTCCCTCATGACACGAGGAGGAATGCCTTCCGTTCCACTGGCCTTCATAACATTCATAATTTTCAAGATCCCATTCATACGATCATTAGTAATTACACGTCCATTCACAGGGGATATCTGAGAGGAAAAGAAGTAGGAGGAGAAATGCTATAATCGAGAAGGGTGGAATTAGATGAGAAAAGGAAGTATTAGCTACAGGAGTATTAGCTACAGAACCATCAGAGCGAATAAGAGGAGGAAAGGCAGATTTACAGAAGATATTAGAGATTTTTGACAAGAGGCCAGAAATTTTTATCAGTAGGAGAGCCATGGAGGTCAGCGCACTTACTTTTTGTGAAAGTACGCTTAGTCTGTCGAGAAATATCCCTTCAACGATTTCGAGCTTGATGAGAATTGGTGAGAGTGATAGGAGAAGGAGAGTTTTTCCATTCACGATAAACATTGTTTCTCACCCGAAAATCAAGAGAACAGTTACCATCGAACCATGGATTTTGAGGAGAAATAGAATTAGTTGAAGATGGAATGAATCAGCCAATCCCATCAAGAATCACGCCCGCTACCTTTTCCGCCGAGACAGAAGAGTCCTCCGAGATAAAGCAAGATTCACTCCAATAGTAGATTGCAAAGAAGCAAAGAGCGACGCATTGCTCCCAATTTGCCCGATTAAAGGGCCAGAAAGTTCGTTTAGCACATGGTGGAGCTGTTGGAGAAAAAGTATTAAAACTTAGAGCTATAAGATTATGGTCAGAGTTACTAATAGGAGGGAAAATGGTGTATTTATATCTAGAGGGAGTAGTGATGAAGCATAAATCAAGTGTATTCAAGAATTGGTTAGGACGATCTGGAATGTGTGTGGGTTCACTAATCAATTGCTCCAGATCGTTAAGAATACTGAATGATTTGGCTTCCTTCCCACCTGTATCAGTATGAAAGGAACCTAACCAGTCAGTGTCGTGTACGTTGAGGAGGAGTATCGGTCTCATGAGAAATAGTAAGATATTGAAAAAGAACTGGAAAATCTGTTCCATTAGGAGAGCAGTAGCAGAAACACAAGATAATTGCAGTAGTAGGAAGACAGATTTTACTTCATAAAACATCGAAATTAGGAGATTCTAAATTTGCGGGACGTGTCACAGGAGTGCTTATGTTAATATAGGCACATACTCCACCATTTAGTCGGATATTGTGAAAAAAGTTGTAGTTAAAGACATTATGATTGTTAGAAAAAGAATCCATATCCAGCTGGGTCTCAGAAAGAAGTAAAAGGTTAGGACGAGAGTTAGTGAGGTAATGTTCAACTAATGCGAAATTAGATCTGACGCGACGAACGTTAGCAAAGAATATAAAAAGCCCCTGTCTACGTCCAACCCCACAATTATTCAAATTGACACTCAATGAAACACATACGCACACACATACGGAAGCACGCATACACGTAACCTAGTACAAAGATGAACGCATAAAAACTAACATTAAAAAAGTAGTATTAGAAATTAAAACTATTAAAAAAATTAATATTAAAAGTATTAAAACAATGATTAATTAAGACAAAAAAAGGTAAGCACTGACTAGAGCAGTTTAATTGAACCACCAAGCAAATATATATACCAAATTTAAAACGGTAAAAGTTTATAACGTTAAAACAATACTTGCATTTAAAAAAAAGACAATCACTTCTCTCAGTAAAAACTTTCTAAAATTAATTAGTATCACTAAAAGATTAAACCACTTTACACATTACAGAAAATTGAAGTAGAATAACACATTTTAAAAAAAACGTCGCTGCTTTCCATGCTACCTTCCTTTGGGTTTCTTCCTTCCCTTTGCTTACTCTTGTCTAGTTTTCTCTCAAATCGTTCTGTCTCAGCATCTGCAGATGGAGCGACCGCTTCCTCTTTTTCTGTCAACTGTGGTGTTCCTCAGGGTTCTGTTTTATCTCAAACTTTATTCTTACTTTTCATTAATTAACGATCTTCTAAACTACACTTCAGATTCTGTTCACTCTTATGCAGACGACTTAACTCTACATTCTTCTACTCATTTCAAATCTGCCCCCTCTTTTCCTTCTAGAGTTCCATCTCGTCTTCAACTTTCCGATTCTATTCTTGCTGATCTGGATGGGATTTCCCGGTGGGATCATAGCAACCTTGTGAAATTCAACTCTTTAAAAACTCAACTTCTTCACATTTCCCTCTCAAAAGTGGCCTCTAAAAAGCTGGGAGTTCTGTTCAGGTTGCGAGAATTTTTTCCTTCTGAGCAGTTACTCCAAATATATAAAGGCTTTATCCGCCCTTGCATGGAATACTGTTTTCTCATCTAGGAAGGCTCCGGCTCCACCTCTCTTCTGGATAGGGTTGAGTCTAAAGCTAAAAGAGTAATAAACTGTCCCCTACATTCAAACTCTCTTGACCCCTTATGTCTGCGACGTGACGATAGCGAACTATCTCTTTTCTATAGGTACTACAATAGCAGGTGCTCGAAGGAATTGACTTCTCGCATACTTCCACTGTGTGGAAGTGGAAAACCCTAGGCTTGCTCGTTTTGGTGCCTCCTTCTTTCCAGCCACCTGTGTTCTGTGAAACTCTTTTCCATCGTTTATTTTCCTCTTGCATTTAATCTTCCACTCTTCAAGGCTACCGTCTGTGCCCACCTTAGGGATGTGCGTTAGGAGTGTTTGAGTGAGTTTTCTTCCTCTGTGCGTGCCCCTCCATGAAAAGGGCTTTGCCCGTGAGTGGTGGCGTTTTATATATATATATATATATATATATATATATATATATATATATATATATATATATATATATATATATATATATATATATATATATATATATATATATATATATATATATATATATATATATATATATATATATATATATATATATATATATATATATATATATATATATATATATATATATATATATATATATATATATATATATATATATATATATATATATATATATATATATATATATATATTATTTCACCTATGATGGGGAAAGGCCAATGGCCAACCAATATTCCAACAGAGTTAGGGGAAAGTCGTGAACCTGGTCAAATTAAAGACCGACATGACTTGATTCACGGTTTCTGAAGGTGCATAATTCAAAGTAAGTTGGTAAAATTGATAAAGGAAGCTCATGTAAGATTGAGCATAGCTGTTAAGACTGAAGTCAGATAGTTGGACAGAGAAAGGATGAGACTGTGTAGAAAGACGAATCGCAGGAACCCTTCTCAATGCAAGAGGTATGCGAGGAGAGAGTTCAGAAGCGCAATGTCTGTTGTAATACCGATAGTATAGAGAAAGTGACTCAACCATTCGAGTAGCAGAAAGAGATTGGAGAGAATTAGTGAGAGCATTAGAGTTGATAAGGCGAAAATTCCAAGATTTCACATTTTCTAGGAGAGCTGTATGAGTGGAACCACCCCAAATGTGTGAAGAGCACTCTATACAGGGGAAAACAACATCCCTATAAAGAACAAGCAACTGGGGTGGAGTGAAGAAATGCTGTAGACACCTCAGAACAACAAACCTCTTAGAAGCTTGTTAAGAAAGAGAAATAACGTGATCTTTCCAAGTTGACGAGAGAAAAGAAACACAAAGAATAATAGGAGAGATGAAGGTTTGAGTAAAGTTTCGAGAGGTTATCATAGTTGTGGGAAGATTGCGTCGAGTAGAGAGATGGAGGAATATTGTTTTTGCGAGGTTTGAGGCATTGAAAACGACCATGTTTCTATGCTCCAATTCAAAATGCGAGACAGATCAGAAGTTCGTTGCTACAAGGCCACCATCCTTGCGTTCATTTACTGGTGTTGGGAATGGTTCCTTTCAAAACGAAAAGAGTAATGAAGGGAAGAGTTATCAGCATAGGAGTTGATATGAGGTGAAGTATTAGAGATAAGGTCATTAATGAAAAGCAGAAAAAGTGTTAGGGATAGGACAGATCCTTGAGGAACACCACTATTATTAGATTTAAAGGATCAACGGTGGGCATCTACAAAAGCTGCCATAGAACGACCAGAACAGAATTAGAGAGAAGGCGATAAACATAACGAAAGATTCCGAAAGAGGAAAGTTTGAAAATTAAAGTATTGTGTCAGACTCTGTCGAAAACTTTCGATATGTCTAGGGCGACAACAAAAGCTTTTCAAAAATGCAAAAGACCAAGAGTTAGAGAGAAAGAAAAGAAGATCACAAGTAGAGCATTTCTTTTGAAAGCAATGCGGGTGATCAGAGATAAGATTTGAAGAATTGAGATGTTTGCAAATCTTCCTGTTAAGGATAGATTCGAAAATTTTATAAATATCGGAGGTTAAAGAAATGGGACGGTAGTTAGAGGGTTGAGAGTGGTCCCCCTTATTCGGAACAGGCTGAATAACTAATGCCAACAAGAATAAAGGTTGAAGCAGGGAGACAAAGACGAAATAGTTCACCAAGGCAAGGTGCAAGCTTAGAAGCACTAGTTTTTAGAACATTAGAACCACAGGAAAGATGCCATCAGGACCGTACGCCTTGTTAGTGTTAAGCTCAGAGAGAGGAAAAATGATGTCTTTAGAAGAAATTAAAATTTTTTGACATAAATGAGCTGAAGGAGGTTGAAAGATTATTACCAGCTCCGGGATCGTCTATGGTTGAATTGGAGGCAAAAGTTTGAGAGAAGAGTTCAGCTTTAGAGGAAGTCAAAACGTCAGTTGAACCGTTAGAAGATACTGGAGAAGGGAAAGAAGAAGAAGCAAAATTAGAGTTGACATTTCTTTTACGAAATGCCAGAAAAGTCGAGAGGAAGGGGAACCAGAATGACTATTGCATTTGTGATGGAGAGAACAGTTTATGATATCTCAAAGAATAGATTTTGCACGATTTAGAGATGAAACATAAGTTACATGAGTTTCTGGAGTTTGAAGATGACGGCAATCCCTGAAGGTAGCATTCTGATAGCGAGAATAAAAGCAGAGTTTGTTAGGTTTAATAGAAGTGAAAGAGTATGTAATGTACTCCTCCAAGCCAGAAGAGAATCACCTCCATTATGCCTTCTGTACACTCAGAGAGACCCTCCCAATTAAATAATAAACATTCTATGGAAAAAAGTAAAGTACAATCGCAAGTCAAACCAAACAGTGGCACCGAAATGCCAGAAACCTCTCCTCACTGAAGGAGGAAGTCGTTATTGTGGAATACTTGAAGAGACAGGACAGGGTACATAGATAAAAAGGTGATCGTGTGAACCCAGAGAAGTAAAGAGTTTAACAGTGCAAGGAGAAGTATAAGAAATTAGGAAAAATCAAGTATGTTTTGTTCACCACCAAGACGATCAGGGATATGGGTATTGAGATACACCAACTGCTCAAGGTTGTTCTGAATAGAAAATTGGTAGGCGAGTTCACCAGCTGGATCAAGAGAACTAGATGAAAGCCATTGGCGGTGGTGAACATTGAAATCACCTAAAATTATGATTTCGGAGAAAGGAGAAGAAGACAGAATATGTTCTATTTGGGGTTAAGATAGTCGAAGAATTTTGGATAATCTGTACTTAGAAAGAGTTAGAACATAAGCAGACAGTACACATGAATTTAGTTGTAGAGTTGCAAGAAAGTTTAAGCCATAAAGTAGAGAAATCAGAAAACTCAAATTAGAGGTGCGAGGTTATATATATATATATATACATATATATATATATATATATATATACTATATATATATATATATATATATATATATATATATATATATATATATATATATATATATATATATATATATATATATATATATATATATATATATATATATATATATATATATATATATATATATATATATATATATATATATATATATATACTATATATATATATATATATATATATATATATATATATATATATATATATATATATATATATATATATATATATATATATATATATATTATAATTATATATATATATATATATATATATATATATATATATATATATATATATATATATATATATATATATATATATATATATATATATAGTATATGTTTAGCTTTTGTTGAGTGTGGGTGTGTTTTTGCTCTCTCATAGCTATTTTTAACTTTTAACTTCATTATTTATTTATTTACTTTTTTCTTATGTGTTTGTGTTAAATTAAGTAAAAATGTGTATTGCGTTTGTTTTTTTTTCTACATCTTGTCAATCGTTTTTCTTGCATTAATTTACGTTACTAAATATTTACTTCGTTTATGATCGTCACCTTTAAAGATAAGTTCAAGTTTTAATTTTTTAATTTTCATTTAATGTAATTTTTATTATTGGGAAGTTTTATTTCTGTGAACGAAAATTACTTCAATTTAATATAATTTGAGTTTTTAACTTAAAATTGTTTATAACTATTTTAAGTTTAAATTTTCAATTTTAAAATCATTTTACCGTTTTTAAATTTGGGTTTTAAATGTAAATATTATTTCAGTTTTACTTTTTCTTGTTTGTGTTTATTTGTTTGATTGTTTGTTTGTCTGTTTGCTTTTCGTTTTTTTGTCTGTTTTATTGTTTGTTTGTCTGATATAATTGTGTTTGTGTGTGTAGAATTCCAGGTGTACGCAGGCGTGGGTTCTCTATACACTTTACCAATGTCCATGGCTTACTTTCTAATTTAATCTCTGTGGAATATCACATTTCTCACTCTCATCCAATTCATCTGCTCTTGTTTGAGCCCCAGATATCTAAGAATTCCTACTCAAACTTTTTTAATATATCCAACTATAACGTATTTTATAATTTCCGGTCTAAGGGTGGAGTTTTGCCTACGTAAATACTAACACTCTGGTAACACGTCTTGTAAATCTTGAATCTCCTAATTTTGATGTTCTGTGGCTTAAAATCTTTCTTCCTACCACGTCAATAATTAATCTTATGTTCTGCTACTGTTCTCTCAATAGAACAGATTTTTCTTCTCTTTTGAATACTTAATTACTTATCACGAGACTGTTACATCTCATCCAAATACTGAGGTCCTCTATTTATTGGATTTTAAATTACACAACACTGAATGGTTGGGGTCCTCCCATACTGATCCAAGATTGGAGGAGGCGGAATTATTCAGTATTCTCAACGATCTGGAGCAACTGATAAAGGAACCAACACACATTCCGGATCTTCCAAACCAATTCTTAAACACTCTCGACTTATGTTTCACTACTAGTCCTTCTCTCTATAAGCAAGTTGTCCTCGAACCTTTTGGTAACTCTGACCACAACCAAATTACTCTTAATTTTCAAGCTTTCTCTCCAACTGCTCCACCCTGCCCTAAGCGTATCTTCTGGCACTTTGATCGGGCTGACTGGGGGCTTTGCGTTGCTTCTATGCTAACTATCCTTGGATGGACTGCTTTATCTCTGAAGACGCTTCGGTTTCTGCCGATAAGGTGGGGGCTGTAATCGTTGATGGGATGAGCAGGTTCATTCCTTCTTCGTCTAAATCTTTCTCTCCTCAAAATCCATGGTTCGATCACGCTTGCTCTCGTGCCATTCAGGCTAGAGACATCGCGTATCGAGAGTGGAAAAATTCTCCTTCTCCTATCACTCTTGCTAATTTTCATTCAGCTCGGAATCGTTGCAGGGATATTCTTCGACGAGCAAAGCAGACTTTCACTAAAAGAAGGTGTGCTGAGCTCCTAAATTCTCCTACTGATAAATCTTTCTGGCCTCTTGCCAAAAACATCCCTAACAACTTTTGTAAATCCTCCTTTCCTCCTCTTATTCGCTCTGATGGTTCTGTTGCTAACACTCCTACTGAAAAGGCTAATCACTTCGGCCTCCTGTTTTCCTCTAATTCAACCCTGGACGACTCCGGCAACCCTCCTCCTACTCCTTCTCCTCTAAGATGTCCCATGCCTTTACCTGTGATTACATTTGATCAGGTGCATGGGCTTCTGAAATCTATGAACGTTAAGGAAGGCAAGCTGCCCGGATGGCATTCCTCCCCGAGTTTTAAGGGAGTGTGCGTCTGAAGCTAGCTTCATCCCTCGTTCAACTTTTCTCTCTTTGCCTCAATACTAAGTACTTTTCCTCAGTGTTGGAAGCGCGCATTAGTCCAACCTATTCCGAAAAAGGTAGCCGCTCTGATCCTTCTAACTATCGCACTATAGCTCTCACTTGTATTCTGTCTAAGATCTTTGAAACCCTTCTCAAATCTCATTTCTTAGATGATCTGGAATCTCACTCTCTTCTTTCTGATCATCAATATGGCTTTCGGCTCTCGAGGTCTACTGGTGATATACTTTCCTATCTCACAGATCTATGGTCTTCTGACCTTAGGGACCATGGGGAGAGTAGAATGGTGGAGCTTGACATATCCAAGGCATTTGACCGTGTGTTGCATGAGTCTCTGCTCTCCAAGCTCCCATCCTTTGGGTTTTCTCCTTCTCTTTGCTTACTTATGTATAGCTTTCTTTCTAATCGTTCCATTTTGTCTGTTGATGATGCTGCGACTTCTTCTTCCTTGTTTGTCAATAGTGGTGTTCCTCAAGGCTCTGACCTGTCTCCTACTCTATTCCTACTTTTCATTAATGATCTTCTTATTTGCTCATCTAACACTATTCATTCATATGCCGATGACTCTACCATTCATTCTTCTATTCATTTTAAATCTGCTCTCTCCTTTGCATCTAGAGTTGCCTCTCGTCTTCATCTTTCCGATTCCATTCTTGCAGATCTGGTTTTAATTTCCCAATGGGGTCGTCTCAACCTTGTGAAATTCAGCTCTTTAAAAAATTCAACTTCTAGAAATCTCACTCTCAGAAAC
Source organism: Armadillidium nasatum (assembly GCA_009176605.1). NCBI lineage: Eukaryota > Metazoa > Arthropoda > Malacostraca > Isopoda > Armadillidiidae > Armadillidium > Armadillidium nasatum. Next base: position 6,946 of record SEYY01018784.1, on the reverse strand, counting down.
ACCTTCTAACTTTTCTATTTCTTTCGACGGCTCTCCCGTCTTTCCTGTTGACAATATAAATATTCTTAGACTTAACACAAACCAAAAAAATGTCTTGTAAACCTCACATCACAATGGTTGCTACGGCAGCCTCAAAGAAGATTGGAGTTCTGTTTAGACTGCGAAAATTTTTCCCTTCTTCGCAGTTACTCCAATTATACAAGGGCCTCATCCGCCTGGAATGGATTTCTGTTCTCATATTTCACCCGTCTTTTGGATAGGGCTAAAAGGCTAAAAGATTTATTAAAATGTTCTGCTCTTACCAATTCACTAGACCTTTTATCTATGCGACGTGACGTTGGTGCCCTTTCCCTTTTCTATTAGTACTACAGCGACAAATGCTCGAGAGAAATGTCCACTCACATACCTCTACCTCTACGGCTTCCTCTTAGCACAAGAGGTGCTTTGTCTGCACATAAATTTTGTGTAGACATAGGCAACTCCAGGCTTGTTCGCTGTGGTGCCTCCTTCTTTCCAGCCACCTCTGTTTTGTGGAATTCTCTCCCACCTTCTGTGTTTCCTGCTGAATTTAATCTCTATTCGTTTAAGGCTCATGTCTGTGCTCACCTGCGAAATTTGCGTTAGATGGGGATGTGGGTTGTTTAATCTTTTTTATTATTCTATCACCCCCTTCTTGAATATGGTTTGGCCGGGAGCGGTGGTATATATATATATATATATATATATATATATATATATATATATATATATATATATATATATATATATATATATATATATATATATATATATATATATATATATATATATATATATATATATATATATATATATATATATATATATATAATATTATTTAATTTTTTTATTTATATTTAAAATTATATATATATATATATATATATATATATATATATATATATATATATATATATATATATATATATATATATAATATATATATATATATATATATATATATATATATATATATATATATATATTGCGCTTTTTAATATTTATTCTTTCATTTTCAAATTTTAAAATAAATACCTGTTTTATTATTTTAGTGTTTTGTCAATAGTTCAGTGTTTTAAATTTTTACTAAATACATTGAGTGAAACTTATGCCATAACCAACTTTTACAGGACTGAATTTTAAAATAAATTTTAGTGGTTATTTTATCCTTTAGATGTTAGTATCTTTTTATGAAAATATTGTTAAATTTTAAATTTTTCCTTTATGATTTTAGTTTATTATATAAGATATTGGGTAATAAGAGAAAATTCATGGTTGATAAAGCCGTTGATTAAATTTTTAATTTGAATATGAATTATTTGAGTGTATTTTTGGTGTGGATTCGTTTTTCTGGTAGAGTGACTGAGTAGTTGGGTTGCAACTGTTTTTTGTTTGGTGTGTTTGCTGAACAATCTTGTGTGAAGAACGAGAACACACAGGAGTTGTGTTTTAGTTAATGGAAATAAAACTGCAAGGAAGTGGGATTTGTCATTTAGGAAATACAAAAAGATTTATGCTGGAGTGAATGAGAGGTTTAGAGCTAGGGAGGACGTGAATATTCCTATGATGGTTAAGTAGTGGAGTTGTGTAAATGTGAGAAGAAAAATGGGAGACAGGATAGTTTGGGTAAGATTAAGGAAAATAAGGGAATATTGTATATAAATTTGTGCTTAAGTACCGGTTGAGGGAGCGTATGAAAAGAAGATATAAAAGTTTTGTGATAGTCTGGTTGAGTTAGTTGAAAATTTTACAGTAGGGACCATATGTGTCTGCTGGGGGATTTGAATGAAAAAGTGGGTATTAAAATGGTAGTTAGAATAATAGGACTATTTAGAGCACAAATAGACTGAAATAATTGGAATGTGTGCAGCAAGGAGTCTAATGATTGGAAAAAAAACTGTAATAGGTATTTTTAGCGAAAGGGGACTGTTAGAGTTTGTGATGAATATGTGAGATGGGAAAGAAGGAGCAGGTTATTCATTGTTAATATACTGAGGAGAGAGACGATTGATATCCCTAAACATTGCTGGTGGTGGAGAGAAGCAAGTTTAATTAAATGAGGATTGAAGAAAGTGAAAGAAAAATTGTAAGGTGATTTGGAAGTAGTTGATGGATTCCAAAGTTTTCGAGATATTACCATTTAAAATGGAAAAAAATCGTCGTAATAAGCAAAAGTTCATACGAAAAAATTTGTGAAAAAAAATCCAATCGATCGATTTCTTTCAAACGTTTTTAATGAATAAGAGAGTATAGACGAAAAAAATGCGGTTCTATTAGAAAAACATTTAAAAAAAAAAAAAGATTTCATTTGGATTCTAACATGCAATAAACAGAGAAGGCCACGTCGTACGAGCTTCGCTGATACTTTTTCGAAGAGATCTAAATGATTCAAATTTGGGAAAAAATATATTTAGTAAAAAAGTTAGACGCAATACAAGGGGGTATTCGCCCCCACCTATAAAAAAAATGAATCGATGGATTTTCTTCATGTTTCAAAATAAAGATAGAGAAAGGATAGAACTTTTCAAAAAACTCTCTCTCGGTACCAGATTCAACACTAATTTTTACAATTGTAAGGTCCTCCTGAAAGGAACGTTGGCAGAGGTTTAGAGAAAATATGTAAGGCGATGAAAATTGAAAATGTTAGTTGAAAGTGGAGCGAGTGGTGGAGACCCTTTAACAAGTATTCAATATAGGATAGAGAATTTGAGGAGAATAGTGATTAGTGTATGAAGGTGAAGAGGGAGGTTACGACGAAAAGGTGAGTGGAAGAGAAGTAAGTCAGAAAGTTTTCAGAGAATTTTAGGGAGAGATAAGGTGTTTGGAGGAAGAAAGAAAAATCGAGGAAAAGGAATTAGTAGCAGGTAGAGAAAGTAAAAGCAAAGATGGTAATTTGGTGCAAGTAAAGAACAGGTAGGGAACATGTATATAAGAAACTTTATTGATTTGCTGATTGAGTGAAAAGCGGAGTTGTAGTGGAAATTAATGGTGAAGAGGTGTTAGGAAAAGAGGGGAAGAGTTAGTAAGGAGGTGTTAGTGGGAAAATTGAAGAAGGGAAAGTTGGCAGGAATGGATTGTAAACATGATGAGATAATAAGGAATGGTGCCGGAGAGATGAATGACTGGTTAGTTAGAATGTTTAAATATGCTAAGGAAGAGAAGAGTGCTCCAGGAGCAGCACGATGTGTTTATAGTGCCTTTATATAAATGGAAATTAGATCAAATGAGGTGTTGGAATTATTAAAAGATAATTTTATTGAGTGTCGTTGAGAAGATTTAAGAGAAGCTTGAGTTATCAACATTAAATAAAATGAAAAGTGGGAAAGTGAATGAGGAAAAAGGAGTTTTTAGAGTGGGTAGGGGATTTTAAAAAAAGATGTTGATACTGAGAATGATTGGATAGAATTTGCATAAAAAGATAAAGTGCTAATGTATGAGTGTGAATACTGGATGATGAATGCTTAGACAAGGGAAAGATTAATGGTTTTCGAGACGAAAAGATTGAGGAATATATGTTTGTTAAGGAAAGCTGGTAGAATTAGAAACAAAAGAATACGGGTGATGTGTGGATGAAGGAGAGGAATTGCGACAGAGCGCAGAAGTGTTTTTTATAGAATTGGCTTAGGTTGAAAATGAATGAGAATAAAATGGTGGTAAAAGTGATGAGATTCCGGTGGAAGGAGTTAAAGGATGGGAAGGACATGTCAGAGATTGATGGATGGGGTGAGGGAGATTTTTTTGAGAAGGAAGAAGTTTAAATATGTGCAAGAGTAGTAAAGGTGCTGAGGACATAAAAAGTGGTGATGCAGTGATGATGGGAAGAAGGAGATTAAGTGTATGTATGTGTATGTGTGTGAGGGTATTTTGGAGGGCACGACTACACAAACCTGGGAAAGAGAAAGGTGAATGATTAAATTAATATATATATATATATATATATATATATATATATATATATATATATATATATATATATATATATATATATATATATATATATATATATATATATATATATATATATATATATATATTACTTTGTCTGCCTCGTAGAAAGCGAGTCCAAAATAGAGGCAAAATTCGTTGGTAAAATCCATTAAATATTCCATTGTTTTTGTTTTTGTGTCGCATCTTGTTTTTTTATCGTATGGGTGAGTATAGCACTGATAAAAATTGAAGCCAAATATCTTTCTTTCAGGTTTACGAATTAGAGAAACCTATTGAGGAAAGAAATAAACAAAGTATTAAAATATTGTGATTTTTTATACATTTTTGAATAAATTATTTTTTCGCAGCTTCTATCATCTTTAATTATATATTTCTTTAATTTTAAAAAGAAATAATATAATACTGTAATGATGATTAATATTATTATTATTATTATATTATTATTATTATTATTATTATTATTATTATTATTATTATTATTATTATTATTATTATTATTATTATTATTATTATTATTATTATTATTATTATTATTATTATTATTATTATTGTAAATGATGTAGATAATCTTATAATACAAGTGATTTCAAATACTAACAGTAAGATTGTATTATTTTTACTAGTATTTTTTTCTTGAGATGGTATTTAGTATTATTACTATAATTATTACTGTTAATTTTATTATTGTTACTATTATTACCTACTATTATAATTATTATTATTATGTATTATTATGAGCAGTAGTTTCTTAACTATTATTATTATTGCTTTATTGTTACTTCATCCTTAATTGTATAGCAACTGCTGAAATTATTTGTAGAATAAATATTAATATTCTGTTCCTGTTATTATTATTTTTATTATTGCTATTACTATTATTCGATGAATTGTTTATTTGAAAATTGAATAAAAATTAAAGATTAAAGATTATCAATATTTCTGAAAATTATTTTCATTAATTGATATTTCTTGTTGGAGTTAGTTTTGCTATATTCGTTATTAATATTACTATCTTTACTACTTTATGTATTATTATTATTAATATAATTATTATTGTTCGCTATATTGTATGCATCATATTTGAATTTTAATGGTTAATAATGCAAATTGATGAACTATTTATCAACTAAATTTTTGGGTACAATGTAAACCAATGTATAACTCCTTAGAAGCCCTTTTTCAAAGCAATGTACAGCTAACAAATTATTATTGTATTTAATAGAATAGGACCTACTGAAACATTGTAAAATTGCAATTGTACTTTTGAATAAAATAAAGAAATAAAATGTATTATTATTATTATTATTATTATTATTATTATTATTATTATTATTATTATTATTATTATTATTATTATTATTATTATTATTATTATTATTATTATTATTATCATTATTAAAATTACTTAATGCTTTTGGTGAAATTATATTGATTAGATCATTTTTCTTTAACATTAGGAGTCTTAAAACATATTCTTTGAGCCGTTAAACAAAATATTGAATCCAATATCATATATGTTGCAATTTTGATGGATTAAATTAGGATTATTATAATATACTTATCGGATCTTATGTGTTTTAAAAATGGGTGAAAATATTTGGAGTGGATCACTGAACAGATTTTTGTAGATAAATAAATAGAACAAATATTTGAAAATTTAAATAGTATGGAAAATTTTGTATCTGAATTCGATTATAACGAATGTTTTATTATCTAAATAGTAAGTGAGTCTGGAATAGTAATGAAACAGCCTTCTAAGAAATAAGCCATGAATTTTTTAAAAAACTTTCATAGCTTAATTAAATTGCTTTCCTTAACCAAACATATATAAAGAAAATAATTACAGTAACATCCTAATTTTTAACTTTTCGATTTTAAATATTTTTCTTTTATTAACATGGATAAAAATACAGATTTTTTTGTTTGCTTTTGTTTTATGTAATAGTGATATAAAATATTTCAATACTTTAAATCTTATTTAGTAATTAAAACTGAATAAATTAAAGAGAAGAAAACAACTTACTCTAAGATAACATGAATTGTTGGCTTTATAATTTATCTTTATCCCTCCACTTTCGGGAAAGTATTTTCCAGATAAACCAAACTCAAAGAGGTTGTTGTACATTGGGATTGTTACTTCAGATTGTCTACCACACAATCTTCTACTATCATTGCATTTTAGTTTACTACATATCAAACAACCTGTTTTAAACACATGGTAAAACCTGCAATTAAACATATATATATATATATATATATATATATATATATATATATATATATATATATATATATATATATATATATATATATAATATATATATATATATATATATATATATATATATATATATATAAATATTATATTTAAAGTAATCGAACGTCAGCTCAAGTTCCAGAGAAATTAGACTTAAAAGAAAACATACCTTATAAAGATGACGCAAACCTGAAGCAGTTTTCTTGAAGAAATTTTTGATCTCTTCACATCTAAAGTTGAAATAATTAATTTCTTTCTCTAGAAGTTCAAGCTGATTGTAGTTCTATTAAAGGCAAAAAAGTCCAGTTACCACGCACTTCCGTTCAATGGCGCAATTCCGAAAATTTACCCGAGTAAATAGTTTAAACGAAGCTCTATGAAAACGAAATATGCTTACAACCCTAACTCCTTACCAATAATAGTTTAAGTCAAGTCACAAAAAACGAATTCTTCTAAAAGCTTTAAATTTCTTTAACACGAAGATCACGAATCGAATTCATAAAAGATTGAAATTTATCACTTTTAAAATTACGAAGAACCGAATTACGAAAAATATTCAAAGAGCAAATTTGAAACACGACACTCTTCACTCAAATCAAAAAAGCAATTAATCGAAAATTTTTATGACGCACTTTTCCGAAACAGATTTTTTGTAACAGCGTATTTTTCAAAGGCGAATTCTTTACAGTCATTATTCACCAAACTTAAGCTGACAAAACGATA
>SEYY01018783.1:30000-50344 GCA_009176605.1 Armadillidium nasatum | reverse complement strand
TCTCCGACAAAAACTTAACGACACTCCAAATAATGCAAAATAAAGCCCTTCGCACAATCACCGGCTGCACACGCACAACCCCTCAACAACACCTACACAACGAAACCAAAATACTACCCATAAGGAATCACCTCGAAATGATAGGCACCCAATTTTACGCAAAAACACGCCTACCCACTCACCCATGTCACAATATTCTCCTCCAACCTACCCCACAAAGACTAACACAGCCTCCATCGTCCACCGGCGCCTTTTACAAACAGATCCTAAATCACATCCCCCCTCCCCCCCCAATACCACAACAACCAAACATATACACACTCAACTAACACATTCATACATGATCAACAGACCTCCAAACAACATCCTTAACAGACCCCCCCCCCGAAATAAACCCCGACTTCAACAACCTCCCAAGACACTTACAAACCTCACTCGCAAGATTGAGATGCGGTCACCACCCAAACCTACAACATTACAAACACAAATTCAAAATAAACCAGGCAGCATCTCCCACCTGTACTAGATGCGGAATGGCCCCGGAGACCGTGAAACACTTTCTATTACGCTGTCCTTCCAACTCTCGCCCCAAAATCTTCTGGGGCATCACTTCTTTGAAGGATCTCTGGACGAGACCGACTGCGGCAGGAAGCTTCATTAGCGAAGTGTGGCCGCCTCAACATGGGGTGGTCAGGGGGTGAGAAGGTAAAAAAAAAAAAAAAGGTAAAAAAGGTAAGGTATATATATAATATATATATATATATATATATATATATATATATATATATATATATATATATATATATATATATATATATATATTATATATATATATATATATATATATATATATATATATTAGGGATGGAGCGATACCAAAATTTTTACCGATACCGATACTTAAAAATTCCCCGATACCGATACCTAAAAATATGCCGATGCTTGCCGATACTACTACCGATACCGATACTTTACTCTTGTCCAAAAATTTCCCGATACCGATACTACCGATACCGACCGATACTTCACTCCATCCCTAATATATATATATATATATATATATATATATATATATATATATATATATATATATATATATATATATATATATATATATATATATTATAATATATATATATATATATATATATCCTCTGGTAAGTTCCAGACTTTACCAGTAGAGTATAAGTAAGATTGAGCATAACGGTTAAGTCTAAGGTGGGAAAGTTGGACAGAGAAAGGATGAGTCTATGTAGAAGGTCGTGTCGCACGAGCTCTTCTCATAGTGGAGGAGGTATGCGACGAGAGAGTTCAGAAGTACAGTGTCCGTTATAATAGCGATAATAGTGAGAGAGTGACGCAACAATTCGACGGGAAGAAAGAGATTGGAGAGAGTTGATGAGAAGAGTTTTTGAGAAGAGTTGCATGTGTGGAACCATCCCAGGTCTGAGGCGTACTCCATACAGGGGAGAACAACATCCCTATAAAGAGCAAGCAACTGGGGTGTCGTAAAGAAAAACCTAAGGAGCCTCAGAACACCCAAACTCTTAGAAGCTTGTTCAGAAAGAGAAGTAATGTGATCTCTCCAAGAAAAATCTCGAGGAAAAGAAACACTGAGAATATTGAGGACATATGAAGGTTTGAGTTGAGTGTTTTCGAAGAAGATGTCAAAGTTGTGTGAAAGATTGCGTCATTTGAGGCATTGAAAATGACCATGTTTTCTCTGCCCCAATTTGAAATACGAGAGAGATCAGAGGTCAGTTACTCCAATCCATCCTTCTTGAATCTATTAACTGCTGTTGGGATGGGCTTCTTTCAAATTGAAAGGAGTAACGAAGGGTAAAGTCATCGGCATAGGAGTGTATAGGAGACGAAACAGTTGAGAGAAGGTCATTGATGAAAATTAGAAAAGAGTTGGAATTAGGTCAAATCCTTAAGGAACACCAATATTTGTAGATTTATAGGAAGAACTGTGACCGTCTACAACAGCTGCTACAGAACGACCGGAAAGGAAATTAGTGAGAAGGATAGATTCCGTAAGAGGGAAGTTTGGATATCAAAGCTTTGTGCCAGACTCTTTCGATATGTCTAGAGCCACAGCAAAAGACTCACTGAAACCCCGAAGAGCGGAGGACCAAGAGTTAGAAAGTAAGGAAAGAAGATCACTAGTAGAACGTTCTTTACGAAAGCTATACTGGCCATCAGAGATAAGATTACAAGAATAAAGGTGTTTCCAAATCTTCCTGTTAAGGATAGATTCAAAAACTTTAGAAAGAACGTATGTTAAAAAAAAGGACGTTAGTTAGAGGGTTGGGAGGGGTCCCCTTCTTCAGCACAGTCTCAATGAGCGCATGTTTCCAGCAAGAAAGGAAGGTCGAAGTGAAGAGACAAAGACGAAATAGTTTACCAAGGCAGAGTGTATGCTCAGAAGGACCATACACCTTCTTTGTGTTAAGCTCAGAGAGAGCAGAAATGACATTTTTGGAAGAAATTACAATGTTAGGCATAACGGAGTTGAAGGGGGTTGAAGGAGGAGGAATAGCTCCGGAATCGTCAAAGGTAGAGTTAGAGGCAAAAGTTTGAGCGATGAGTTAAGCTTTAGTAGAAGGTAAAATGGCAGTTGTACCATCAGAAGAAACTAGAGGAGCGAAAGAGGAGACAGTTAGAATTGACATTTTTTGCAAAATGCAGAAGGGTGAGAAGAAAAGGGATCAGAAAGATTATTGCATTTGCGGCAGAGAAAAGAGTTTTTGGAATCTCGAATAGATTTTGCACGATTCATTGATAAAATAAGTTGAATGAGTTTCAGGAGTTTGAACACGACGGTAATATCTGAAGGAGGCATTCCTGCGGCGGATATCGCGAGAACAAGTAGAATTAAACCAGGGTTTGTTAGGTCTAGTAGAAGGCAAAGAATATGGAATGTGCGCCTCCATGCCAGAGAGAATCACCTCGGTTGCGCTCTGCACACTAAGAGGGACCCCTCTCACGAAAGCAGTAATCATTACATGGGAAATTAGAAAAGTAGAACTGTAAGTCAAGATAAATAGACAGAACAAATAAATTTAATAGTAGAATTGCAAGAAAGCTAAAGCCACAGAGTTGAGAATTCAGTAGACTCCATATTAGAGACACGAGAGCAAATAACATTGTTCCGAACATATACGCAATATCCGCCTTTGGCTGTAAATTCAGGATAGAGACTGTAGGAGGTAACAGAATATGGTTTGCTGTCAGAACACTCATACATTTGAGTTTCGGTCAGGAAAAAGAGAGATGGTGTTTGACAAAGGGGGAATTAGAAAAAAGATCGCAAATGTTACAGTAATGAAAAAAGAACACCGTGCTCCTGGGCAAGCCGAACACTAAGTCCTGGAGGCACCATCTACATCATCGGGGGCCGCCAACTCTCAAGTGATGATGAGGTGAGGAGTGGATGAGGGGCATTCTTTGGATGCCGCCCCTCGAAGCATATCTGAGGCTGCTTTGAGTTTCACTTTTTTTTTTTTTTTTTTTTTTTTTTTTTTTTTGAAAGGCAGTTTACGAGTAAGAGCTTGTACATTTGTTGGAACATGAGAAGGGAGTCCTAGGAAGGAGAAGTGGGAGCATAGACACTCCAATATTAAGAAAGGGTGCACTAGAGGCCCTCTGAGAAGGTAAAACGCGAAAGGGAACGAACCAATGGGCAACGGAGTGAAACGGAATGGTCTAGATCATACTGTCCCTCCCCGGGTTATGCCCAATGGGAGGTACTTGCACCGCTTTGAACAGCACTACATTCCCCCATATATATATATATATATATATATATATATATATATATATATATATATATATATATATATATATATATATATATATATATATATATTGGTTGCCATCTTAATATGTTACTAATGGATTAATTAAGGGTTAAAATAAAAATAAACTATTTAAGAAAATAAACCAAATGGTATGAAGCAAATAGCGAGAAAATAAATTGAAAAGCAGTTTTATGCATTTCAAAAATATACTTTTAGTGGAAAGCATCATATCAATGTTCTGGAAACAAAATTATCGGGAAACGACGTTTTAAAATATTACGTAATATTAATTAAAAATTACATAATTAAATTAATTAAGTAATTAAATAAATAAACAATTAAGAATAACAAGTTCATATGTTATACGAAGAGTTAACTATCCTAATTTGACCAAAATCGGATCTGCAGTTATAGATATAGAATATATGCCAAAAAAATGTAATTAACGGTTAATTAGTAATTAATTAATTGAAAATTTGTAAAATCAAGGAAAACAATGTTTCGTGGTATTCGAAACTTTACAGTCAAAGAAATTGAACATTCCAAAAAATGTAAGCCAAAGGGGTGAAAAAAATCTGGTATCGGTATCGGTCATTTTTAACCGATACCTATACTTACCGACAGTGGCGGCTCGTCATTATGGGTTCCAGGGCTGCAGCCCCTCCAAATTAAAAATACCAGGCGTAGGATGTTGATATAAATATGAAATATTTGTCAGAGAAAAGTTATTTAAATTCATTTTTTTAACTTAATACATAAAAAGTATAAATCATTAAAGAAAATAAGAAGTAAATGCATTTTGCAACTGCAAATTTTTGGGTACGATATTATTTTTCAAGCATTGTCATTATATAAAATATGGGCTGTAAAATTTCAGTCCTAATTTTAGGCCAACTTATCACTTCTTAAATAATAAGACAGATATGGCAACTTACGAAAAAAACAATGCAAAATTGCAATAGCAGTTTTTATCAAGTATCTAGTTTGTCTTTCTGTCCTTTTAAGTACAAGATCAAAATGAATATAAACAGACTAAGACAGTTGTTTAAAGTCTCATGTTGAGGGAGGTTGTTTTTTTAAATTGTGGAAGAAAAATTACAAGATTTATGTTTTTTTTTCTTGTTCGATATATATATATATATATATATATATATATATATATATATATATATATATATATATATATATATATATATATATATATATATATATATATATATATATATAACATAATGCCATACTACACTTCTACATACTTAAATATTACAAAAACTACTAAACGTACATTAAAAAGGATAACATTTTTGTAATCCTTGCAGAATTTTAAGTAAGAATAACTGGGAATAGAAAAAAATCTTATAATAATTTTAATACGTATGTAATAATTCTTTTTTTACATTGAAAGACGTACGTTTGGCAGCGTCTGTTTTTGTGAGATAAATTTTTCCAATTTTGAAGGAAGATAAATTTAGCGATTGAGTAAGAAGTGTTAAAAAAATGTGAAATTTATATAATTTGGTGTAATATGACAGTATGCTTTTAAAACATTATTTATATGAAAGCAATTACAACTCCGATGACGACGTCTGAAGCAGAGAGATGTTTCTCGACTTTGAAGAGAATAAAAACTTTTAAATGTAGTACCATGTGCAACGAGAGATTGAATGTATTAACGATGCTTTCAATAGAGAGCGAAATGGTCTGTAAAATACCAGATTTCAATGAAAAAATAATTGAAAACTTTTCCAACATCTAAAATTCGAAGAACTAATCTTATTTTTAAATAAGAATATAAGCAAGTTTTCAAGAATAAATAAGGTACGTTTGAAATTTTATATATATATATATATATATATATATATATATATATATATATATATATATATATATATATATATATATATATATAATATATATATATATATATTATATATATATATATAGACTTAGACTTTCTCACCACTTTTAACCTCTCACCGTAGTGAGGAAAATCGGGAGAAGCAGAGTTATTTGTGTTTTCCCGACCAGTGGGGTCACCTAATGCTGGTGATATGATGTACAGTTATCTGGGGTGATAGTAACCCTTGCCACAGTCTTACAGATCTAGATCACTCAGCTATCCGTGGACGTAGTGAGATTCTATACTTTGAAGACTTACTGTAAAGGTGGCAGATAGAGGATAGTGTGTTGTATGTAATTATAGATTGTATGTGTTGGCTGTGTTTGTAGTGATGTGTGGGTATTGAGATCAGTGTATTAAGACACTTTTCCGTAAACTGTAATAAATTACAGAAGACCTCCAACGAGCGGCGATTTTTAATGTCCGATCTTGGTTAGTGGGCGGAGCAGTCAGAGTCTTCGTTTTACCGAAGATACGAACTGCCTGCCCTAAAGCGTGGAAATTCTCCGCTTTGTCTACGAATTTCCTCCGCTTTATCCACTGAGCTAACCGGGATCTCCTATAATATATATATTATATATATATATAATAATATAATATAATATATATAATATATATATAATATATATTATATATATATATTATATTATATATATATTATATATATTATATATATATTATATATTATATATATATATATATATATATATATATATATATATATATATATATATATATATATATATATATATATATATATATATATATATATATATATATATATATATATATATATATAAACTTGCAGCCCCTCCTTGCCAAGTTTACACGAGCGGCCACTGCTTACCGATACCGATACTTCACTCCATCCCAAATATATATATATATATATATATATATATATATATATATATATATATATATATATATATATATATATATATATATATATATATATATATATATATATATATATATATTAAACCTTTGGTAAGCAAAGGCCAGAGGCCTACTAAAATTCCACCAAAGTTAGCTGGAAAGACGGAATCCTGGTCAGATTAAAGGCCGACGTGACCTGATACACGACGTTTGAAGGTGTGTAAGTCATAGGAAGTTGGGAAAATAGAAGAAGGGAGTGTGTTCCAGACTTTACCAGTAGAGTACATGTAGGACAGAGCTAGCGGTTAAGGCTGGGGTCAGAGAGTTGGACAGAGAAAGGATGAGACTGTGTAGAAAGTCGAGTCGCACGAGACCTTCTCAGTGGAGGAGGTATGCAATGAGAGAGTTCAGAAGAGCAGTGTCCATTGTAATAGCGATAGTATAGAGAGGGTGACGCAACAATTCGACGGGCAAAAAGAGACTGGAGGGAATTAGTGAGAGCAGGAGAGTTGATAAGACGAAAAGTCCTAGACTCCACCTTCTCAAGGAGAGCTGTATGAGTGGAACCACCCCAAATGTGACGCATACTACATACAGGGGCAAACACCCCTATACAGTGCAAGCAACTGGGGTGGAGTGAAAAAATACTGAAGGCGCCTCAGAACACCTAACCTCTTAGAAGCTTGTTTAGAAAGAGAGGTAATGTGATTTTTCCAAGGAAGGTATCGAGAAAAAGAAACACCAAGAATATTAAGAACAAATGAAGAGTAATGAAGGGTGGAGTCATCAGCATGGGAGTGGATATGAGATGAGGTAACAGAGAGAAGGTCATTAATGAAAAGTAGAAAAAGTGTTGGGGATAGGACAGATCCTTGAGGAACACCACTATTAATAGATTTAAAGGAAGAGCGGTGGCTGTCTACAAGTGCTGCTATAGAACGACCGGAATGGAAATCAGAGAGAAGGTCACAGAGAGAAGGATAGATTCCGAAAGAGGGAAGTTTGGAAATCAATGATTTGTGCCAGACTCTATCGAAAGCTTTCGATATTGTGAGCCTAGATGTTCAATCACTATTAAATGTTATTTTTAACAGGAAAGTGTCTCAGAAGCGTAAAACAATGAAAAAAGAAAAAGAAGCTCAAGCGGGTTCTCCAACAAATCAACCCACAGGTAAGCGTTCTTTTTATTTTTAGTAAAATATATATTGGTTTTGTTATTAACTTTTTTTTATTTTCTTATTATAGGTAAAAGTAATAAATTGACCATAAACTATTATTAAAAACTAATTAAAATAAATTATTTAACGAACAACTCTATTGAAAAATAAAATAGAAAGATTTGTCAACAACTTTTTGAGCGAGAACTTTTATCAACTGAAGGATAATCGTGTAAGAATTTTTTCTGTTAAATTTTATTTAAGAGAAAAGGAAAGAAATTTTGATATCAATTAAAAAAAAAAATTTTTTTAAAGAAAATTTCGTAATTTCTTTTGCAGTCCCGGGGATGGGAACTGCATCATCGATCTAAATAATATATCAACGTCCTTCAACGATCTTTGTTCCTTTTCCTCAATTAATTAAAAGACTCAACGACGAGAACTTCTTTGTTGAGAAATATTCATTTAGAATTCAACATTGTTGCCAGTCTTTCAATAATCAAAGTAGAACCCTGATTTACACCGTACTTCGTTTTCGTTTATAAACCTTTTCTGCGTTCTACCCTACTTTTGAAAAATCATTCTTCCATCAAAAAATTATCAAAGATTAAAATTTCTACGATTTTTTATTATTGGTTTTCATTTCACCTTCAACCTGAAAAAAACAAAGGTTTTTGTTATACACCTGTTGCCATTCGCTCTTTCCGTGATCCTAATAGTCTTTACTACGGAGCTGAGATGTGCTGTTCGTGTACGTCGGAGAGCGACTTCATATCAACAAAATCATCCTTGCGAAGAGGAGAAGCGAATGATACAAGCCGATTAACCATATCTACCGCCAATCCAATACATAACATTTGTGAGTGTTAAACATTATTTCTTATTTTCTTTGTGTAGGCCTACAGAGAAAATAAAAGTGGCGACCCTGCCAGGATTGCGAAAAGAGGAATAACAATAACTTAACCCAACGGAATAATGGCAGAAAAACCTATAGAAAGTGAGGAAGAATCAAAAGTGACCATGGACCGCTGATTGAATTGGATGAACCTTTACAATTCAACACTAATGCTGCGTCCACACCAGAACAATCTGAAGACCAGAGGAGTGAACCTTTACCTGATTTTCAAACCGGGGATCAAAGTGTAAAAGATATGCTTGAGGTTGTTATGAGGTATACACAAGAGGTGGATTAAAGATTAAGCAAGCAGAATAGCATGATATTGGAATTATTATCAGCTCGTTTAGATCAAGTTCCTACTGTTGCATCACAATCACCGAAATGGTCGGTAAGTCCTAAGGATAGGAAGCCGTCCGTAGCAGTAGCTCGTGAGGTTGACGGAGGAGCACAACAACCACCGTCACTACCTACGTATATACCTCCCCACCAACCAATAAACCTCGCAAGCACACCCCGTATTCCAACCGGAACCATGACGGATCAGCAGTTCCGGGAATTCATAGCGGAAAGTTTAGCCGCACAACAGGCTCACAACGCTATGGTTTCGCAGACACTTGCGATAATGACACAACTAATTAACAAGCCTAAGTCAAACAAGGCTGTGCCACCTGCGAAGTTTAACCCTGACACAGACCAGGACCTGAAAGTATTCTTCCGCGAATTTGAAGAATATTGCACAGTTCTGTACCCAACTCAAAAACAGGACTGGTTAAGGCTCTTGGGTTCGTATTTGCAATCATCGTACCTCGCCCTCTACCATCAACTCCATAAGGCAGATAAGTCTTATGAGGAAATTAAACAGAGCTTACTTGATCTGTTTAATAACGAGGATACAGTGAAACGGGAGCGTACAGTCCAAGATTTTATGTCCACTAAAATGAGAAAAAATGAAACTGTCAGGATCTTTGCTATCCGTTTGCAGGATCTCGCAAAGAAAGCTTACCCCACCACTTCGGCAGAAGCCTGTAAAGAACATGAGACACTACGCCGTGTTTTTTGCAGCATTACCACCTGCAATCAACAAGGAGATCTCTAGTTATCTCCGAAATCACGAGTGGTGTTCGGGAACCAAAGTTTCCTTTGATCAGCTGGTAAACCTAGCTGATAGACACCTTCAGAACTTAAAGGGACATGCCCAAGAACCCGTTCCTGAAGTAATAGATATCTCTGAAGTTGTGGCTGAGCCGAGACCCCAACAAAAATGGGTGGATGTGGTGAAGCGATGGAAGAAT
Organism: Armadillidium nasatum; assembly: GCA_009176605.1. Lineage (NCBI taxonomy): Eukaryota > Metazoa > Arthropoda > Malacostraca > Isopoda > Armadillidiidae > Armadillidium > Armadillidium nasatum. The sequence continues at coordinate 40,415 of SEYY01018783.1, read as the reverse complement.
AATTCTTCCAAATGCCCAACCGACTCCACAAAAACCGGTTGAGAATAAGTCTTCAGACCAGAAAAGGCGTCAAAAGAAGACTACAGGAAACCGCAGTTCCAAGTTCGTTAGGAACAAGCAGCGTAAACAAAGCGATAGTTCCAGCTCTTCGGGACGGTCGGATGACCGTAGACAGAATAATCGAACGCGACAAACTTCGCAACGGAAAAACCAGTGGTGTAGTTTTTGCGATAAAGACAAGCATTCCAAGGACACTTGTTACATCCTTAATAATAAGTGTTCCAAGTGCAAGAAGAGTGGGCACTTGTTGTACCAGTGTTCTCAGCAAAGTCAACCACAACAACAACAACAACAGCAACTGTTTCCAGAGAATTGTCCCGTATGTAACCAATACGGTCTTGTGGGCAAGCATTGTCCGGAATGGAAAAACCGACGCCCAAGGCGAGAAAGTATTCTCCACCCAACAGAAGAACTTCAAGACAATCATCGAAAGAAATAACACCACCACTGGGGGATTGCCAGAGCGAAATCAACAAGAGCACCCTTTAAATTAATTGACCCCGTGACTGAGGGGCCAGTCACGGTTGAAGAGTTAACTACTCCTTGTAGGAGTCCCCCATTAGTAACGGAGCTAACTTACAAAGATTTAAAGGTGAATAAGGGTGAAACCCTACTACTACAATTTAGTAAATGCGAGGCCCAACCTTTATTGGTCGCAGTAGAAGTAGTAGACTACCCAGGAACTTGTTTCCATTCGTTAACAGATAATGGAGCAGAGATCAACTTAATAAAAGAAAGCGCTGTTTCATTAATGAATGGTATACAACGATATCCATCGGTGGTTGCAAGGGTCACAGGCGTTGGAAATGCGCGTATTCCTATACACGAGTTCGTAATCTTAAGATTAAGATTCGAAACGGGGTATATTTCAACTTTGGAAGAATTTATATACTTCCAGATTCCGCTATGGATAACTCCATGGTCATTGGAGTTACGCTTCTACGAGCAAATTCTTTATTACCCGATATGTCAACTCATCAACTTTTCCATAGAACCGGAAATGAATTCGAGGTAATATCGAAAGAACCAACGATTCCTACTTCAACAATATTAGTGTAACCACAAGAAAAGGTAGAAGTGGAAGTAGTAACCGGAATGGTTAACAGCGAAGAACCGTTTCGAATCGATATTAAAGATCAAGATAACGTAGAAGTTAATCCGTTATCCAGAGCTCCAGTGGAGGCACTCCCAGAAGATCACAATGATCAACTGGAAGTTGTCACCATTAATCAAGTTCAGCTGTCAGGTTTTATTTACAGTTCATGTAATGCCAGGAGGAGAAAACTCCTTGTTTCATTCTTTTCCTATGTGGTTGGATGGGATACCTGATAACCATATGGAGATTAGAGAGACCGTAGAGGATGAACTTATCAAACATCCCAATAAGTATCCACTTAAAGGCCAACTTCCAATTCCAGAAGCAATATTAGCCTTTGCTAATATAACTAAATGCCTTGTACGAGTTTTCTACAACGACAACAATCCATTAACTTATGGAACTCCTGGTGATGTCTGTAACTTGCAAAATGTATCGGGAATACATTTCAATTATCTTGAACCGTGCAAAAAGAAAAGCGTCAAAATAAATATTGTCAACATTTGTCAAGTTAACCATTGGACGAACTTGATGAATTATTTAGCGCTGATGAAGAGGTAATACTTCAAGAACAATTCAAGGACAATGTTCTTCGCAAACTGAGGAGAGCATTGGATCCCTACGAGAATACAACTTTTCGTGAACATGGATTAGAAATATTTCGCCCATATCGACATCTTTTCTTGTTTGGAGATTTAATCTTCATCCAAAATGATAACAATCCGCGAATGGTAATATCCATGCCTCTTCTAATTCGGTTACTTCTGGATTTACATTTACAAAATGGACATTTAGGAACACCGAAACTTATTGCATTGGTGAGAGAGGACTTATGGCATCCAAAACTTGCTAATGTTGCTAGTGACATTTGTAAGTCTTGTATGACATGTCAACTTAACAAAAATAATCCTACTGTGATTATTCCGCCTGTTAATGAAGATAACAACGTCTTATCCATTCGAATTGTTAGCAGTTGATTTATTACAATTACCGCGAACTTTTCGAAACCACTCTTATGCTCTTGTAGCAATCGATCATTTTACTAAATATCTTTTTGTAATTCCTATGAAAGATAAATCTGCGAAAACCGTAACCACTACGTTGAAATTTAAATTTATTCCGTTCTTGCCGAGAGTCCCGCAGAAACTTCTTTTTGATCAAGGAACTGAATTTACTTCAGTACTTTTTAACGAAGTATTGGAGGCGTTTGCCATTGAGCACGTATTGGCATCTAGTCATCGGCCACAAACGAATGGAGTTACGGAACGAGTAAATCGAACCATACTTACAGACTTTGCGAATGATGATTCAACAAAACCCAACTGATTGGGATTTGCAACTCCCACAAGTAGTTGTAAAATACAACAACACTTGGCATTCAGCAATCAAGTCAACTCCCAGTGACTTCTTAGTGCAACAACAACATTCGTGTGCAAGGAGAAATCCTTGTTTACGACAATATTGGAAGTCACCTGCTGAAAAATTTTCACCGCTCAACATTGGTGATAAAGTCGCGTATAAATCTTTGTTTCAAGGAAATCTTGCAAGCAACAAGTTTAAACCCAGATTTAAGGGACCGTACGTGATTACTAAAGTATACGACTCAACACTCGCATACGATATAGCCAAGTACCCAGTCAATGAAAGGGAAGGTGTCATACAGGCTCACTTTTCACAGCTCCGAAAATGGGTTTATGTTCCCCGATATCTCTTACGAAATCCTTATTTCCGCCAACACCAACAGAATCAACATAACTTATTCAACAGAACAACGGCTGAAGATTATCAACAGAATCATGCGGAAATCAACGAAGAACAGGGGGAGATATCAGATGAAGAGTCATTACCGGACACGACGCAGACTCCAACGGTTTTACCTGAGGATGACAGTGACGAAGACGACGATGATTTTTCATATCAACTAGCTGAAGAGGATCATCACTTGTTGGAGGAGTTGAGGAAACGGCAGATAGAAGCTCTGCAAGAGATATTTAAATTGATCGATACCGATTATTCGACCTTCTTGTCTGACTCATACAGAGTTTTCCAAGAATCATTTGACGTAACGATAGGAACAAATGTAAATTCTCGGGTTAACTCCGAATTGAACAAGTCAGCCGAGGTATCTAACATAAACGACATTAATACTACAAGATTCACCCAAATAGATCTAACGATACCTCCGGAAGAAGAGGAAGAAGAGGATCTGTTCAACCTGTTCAACACAACGCTGAATGAATCATTTGAAGGATTTTGTCCGTTAGATTATTCGGTAGATCAAGATTCATACGAAGAATTTGTGCCTAAGGCTCTTTCCACCATAATGAAAGAACCTGAGTTATTATCAACTCTTTTGAAGGATTTGATATTAAGGGGTTTTATATTGAGGAAAACTATATGGAACTACAAGGACATATAGACGCATCCCCAGTGGAGGAAGAACTTCAGATGAACATCACCTGCTTGATGGGGATGGATTCAGGAAAACCAGAGCCTTCTCCACGACGACTACGATCCCATGGAGACGCCCCACAACATGATTACATCATGAAACGACCACTAGAATATCGACCAAGTCAAAAGTTAAGTGCGCGGAAAGTGATATATATAGTGTAGTGCGTTAAATCAGAAGTGATGTGATGTGTAAAGAGAAAATAAAAATATAAAAGCATAAAATCAAATGAAATTATAAAAATAAATATAAATGCATGTTTAAAGTACAATATTAAAGCATGTTAAAATTAAAAATTTAAAAGCATGTAAAAATCATGTAGAATAGAATAAGTAATTAGTAGTTAACAATAATAGTTTATTCTAAAATTACTACTATAATTGCTTGTGTTAAAAATTTAATGTAATTACTACTATAAACCATACATGTAGAGTTAGCTCTCATTAATATTAATAGTAGTAGTAGATAAACATTCTAAATATTTTAATTTAGATCCTTTCATTTAATTACTTTGAATAAATTATTGATCATGAAATATTTTTGAATAGTATATAAACCTTAAATAATCTTATTCAAATGTTGTATATAAATTTTTATTCACTATTATTTATGAAAAATATTGATAATTCAAAAATAATTAATCATAAAATGTTCAAGTAGTATTTATATTAAACATGTCATTTTTAAATATTTATAACTTATGTACCCTGTTTTTGTATATACTATACATATCTATTTTTCTTTTCAGTATGGCTGGAACGCAGGGGGTTTTAATTCTCGGTACCTCCGAAATCGGAGTATTGGGAAGAATGAGAGAGCGATTGCAGCGAATGTATAGCATCAATCTGATGGTTTCGTGCCATCCTGGCGCAAACTTAATGATCTTAGGGCAAAAATTAGCCCACTTCCTTAAAACAAATGGACTGGTAGATCAGATTTATTTATTTGGTCTAACGTGTTCCATTTGGAAAAAGATTCCTCTGACTACTAAGGACAAAACCATTCAGGACATTACACGGAATTCTGCATGTAATTTGTCTTTTGTTCCCGTCCAAATGGACACTATCACCTGGCGTGAGGGTGTATCTGGTCATTCCCACAATGACGGACATCTCTTCCTTCAATGAGGCTTTCCTTAACCGTCAAGGTCGGAGTGACCTAGTGCCCTCACTCGAGGAACATCCCCAAATTAAACGAGACTTTCTTAACATAAAAGTTCGCGAGATGTTCGGGCAGACGGTCGACTTACAGGGTACCAATTTGACTTAGTTTCAAAAGCGGATCTTCTCCATGAAAACTGTGTTTGACCGCTATTATAACAACAAAAACCAAGCCAACCCTCATCATAAATTCTGGATGGGAGGATCAGACCGATTGGATTCTTTAGATCTGTGTTATGATGGTCTACATTACACAGAAACCGCCTTTGAAGAAATGTTCGCCATCTTGAGTCTGTCCGACTTTCAACGAAGGGCTCAAGAGACTAGACCAGCTACAACTACCATCCCAACAACCACTACCACAACCTCAGTGATTGTTGAGGAAGTAGAGTCTGTCCCCGGACCTTCGGGTATTCAAGGACGGATAGAGTATCGTCCCAGTCAACCAGCGGCGGTACCATCTACAAAAAAGCAAACCAAGGTTAAATCGGATACCGGGGTATATTATTACTCTCGGTCGTTTGTGAGTTCCATTGACTTGGACGAACAACCTTTCACTACCTCCGAGTCACCACAACCACGTGACGGAATTAACACTAGTAAAAAGAGGGGTTCGTCTACGGATTGTCCTTTAACAACTTCCACAGCAAAGAAGAGTCGTCCAACCCAAACTCTTCCAACAAACGACATCAACCGCATCTACCTCAAAATCCAAAGGTAAAGGGTAATGGAGGTTTAATCAATGTAGGAAGATGCAAAGGAAAAAAAACTGTACGTGAAGGATCTTCTACAAAGTCGGCAGTTAATACTCCACAACCTTCCACATCGTCGTCTGTATCATCGGAATACACCACCTTCACTACAGTACAAGTAACTAAACTTTGGAAGTTCGCAAAAGAAAGGAGCGTGTCCAAAGAGGCTGCTCTGAAAGAACTTAATCGTGTTTTTAAACAGGTGACCGATATGGATCATCAAGATTAATTTTTTTATTCTTTTGTACGTCAGAGAGGTGAGCTAAACTTTACCAGTAGAGTACATGTAGGACAGAGCATAGCGGTTAAGTCTGGCGTCAGAGAGTTGGACAGAGAAAGGATGAGACTGTGTAGAAAGTCGAGTCGCACGAGCCCTTCTCAGTGGAGGAGGTATGCAATGAGAGAGTTCAGAAAAGCAGTGTCCATTGTAATAGCGATAGTATAGAGAGGGTGACGCAACAATTCGACGGGCAGAAAGAGACTGGAGAGAATTAGTGAGAGCAGGAGAGTTGATAAGACGAAAAGCCCTAGACTCCACCTTCTCAAGGAGAGCCGTATGAGTCGAACCCCCCCAGATGTGACGCATACTACATACAAGGGCAAACAACACCCCTATACAGTGCAAACAACTGGGGTGGATTGAAGAAATACTGAAGGCGCCTCAGAACACCTAACCTCTTAGAAGCTTGTTTAGAAAGAGAGGTAATGTGATCTTTCCAAGGAAGATAACGAGAAAAAGAAACACCAAGAATATTAAGAACAAATGAAGGTCTGAGTTAAAAACAAATGAAGAGTAATGAAGGGTGGAGTCATCAGCATGGGAGTGGATAGGAGATGAAGTAACAGAGAGAAGGTCATTAATGAAAAGTAGAAAAAGTGTTGGGGATAGGACAGATCCTTGAGGAACACTACTATTAATAGATTTAAAGGAAGAGCGGTGGCCGTCTACAAGTGCTGCTATAGAACGACCGGAATGGAAATCAGAGAGAAGGTCGCAGAGAGAAGGATAGATCCCGAAAGAGGGAAGTTTGGAAATCAAAGATTTGTGCCAGACTCTATCAAAAGCTTTCGATATGTCTAGGGCAACAGCAAAAGATTCACCAAAATGCCGAAGAGCGGAGGACCAAGAGTCAGAGAAGGGAAAGGAGATCACTAATGGAGAGTTTCTTACGAAAGCCATACGGGCGATCAGAGATAAGATTAGAAGAATTGAGATGTTTCCAAATCTTCCAGTTTAGGATAAATTCAAAAACTTTAGAAAGAACTGAGGTTAAAGAAATGGGACAATAGTTAGAGGGTTGAGAGGGGTCCCCCTTCTTCGGCATAGGCTGAATGAGCGCCCGTTTCCAGCAAGATGGGAAGGTTGAAATAGAAAGACATAGACGAAAAAGTTTACCAAGGCAGGGTGCAAGCTCGGAAGCACAAGTTTTGAGAACCACTGGAGGGATACCATCAGGACCTATGAGGTCTTAGTTTTAAGCTCAGAGAGAGCAGAAATAACATCTTTAGAAGAAATTATAATTTTAGGCATGAGTTTGAGGGGGTTGAAGGAGTAGGAACAGTTCCGGAATCGACTAAGGTTGAATTAGAAGCAAAAGTTTGAGCGAAGAGTTTAGCTTTAGAGGAAGGCAAAACGGCAGTAGTACAGTCAAAAGATACTAGAGGAGGGATAGAGGAAGAAGCAAAGTTAGAGTTGACATTTTTGGCAAAATGCCAGAAAGGGCATGAGAAAGTAGATCCAGATATTGTTGCATTTTAAACGGAGAAAAGAGTTTTTAGTGTAACAGAGAATAGTTTTTGCACGATTCCGGAATGAAATATAAGTTGCAAGAGTTACTGGAATTTGAATATGATGGTAGTACCTGAAGGCAACATCCCTGCGGCAAATAGCACGAGAACAAGCAGAGTTAAACTAAGGTTTGTTAGGTTTAGTGGAAGGGAAAGAATATGGAATGTTTGCCTCCATGCCAGAGAGAATCACAATGGTTATGCGCTCTGCACACTCAGAGGGACCCCTCCAACAGAAACAGTAATCATTCCATGGAAAATTAGAGAAGTACAACCACAAGACCAGTCAGTGGCAACCGAAATACCAGAAACATCTCCCCGCCGAGGCGGGGGCCGTACTTGCGAAAGACTTGAAGAGACAGGACAAGATACAGAGATAAGGTGATCGGATGAACGGATGATAGGATATATATATATATATATATATATATATATATATATATATATATATATATATATATATATATATATATATATATATATATATATATATATATATATATATATATATATATATATATATATATATATATATATATATATATATATATATATATATATATATATATATATATATATATATATATATATATATATATATATATATATATATATATATATATATATAGTGTGTGTGTGACAGCTATTGAATGTGAAATTTTTGGATTCATAAATAAAATACTGCTTTATTAATGGTTTTTTTTTCAAATTGAGATAGCTCACGGACTAGACCTGACTGACGAAAATGTGATTCATCTCTAAATTGAGCATGCATAAAAAATATCAGCATCATTGAAAAACTATATCTATTTAAGAAAAATTTCCAATGCAGACCAGTATAATTGATATTAAAAAAGTAATTTTCTTGGGTTCATATCAAATTTATCAACTACTGTTTGAATAAACTAATCATAATTGTCAAACATGAAATTTTCTGTGTACACTCATCATAGCCAGCCTGATAAACCTGTCTTCTTCCATAGTGCTTCGTAGCCAAGTCTTGATACTTCACAGAGTACTTAAAGAGCACTCTAATGTACTGGTGATTCATGGCTGGGCGAGTATAACAGCAGAACCTTTTTCATTGCAAAAAAAAAAAAAAAAAAAAAAAAGGTTGTCTCCTTTAAGACTTGGGAGACAAGATCTTTTAGTTTTTCACTACTCAGTTTCTTTTTCTTCCAAATTTTGTACCAAAGTTCCAGCTCTGCTTCTAGGCCATCTATAAATGGTAAAAGCTGTAAAATGAAGCTGCTTATTTTTTTAATTCATTGATTGTCATGAGTAATAAGTGGAAAGAACAAATATGTCAATGCAAAGGAAGGCATATTTTCAGTAAAAAATCGTAATTACAAAGAAGAGGTTATATAGAATCCAGATGCCGAATTATTAAGGACCTTCTCCAGAGCTCCTTGGGATTTGCTGTTGGATGGTTGATGCGGAGCTGCTGCCTACCAACAATCCATGGTATATTCAGATCTAGCCCCAGTTGCTCAGAAATTAAAAAATTAGCTTCTTGTAACACTTCAATGGTGAATTTGTATTTATCATTGTAATGGTGCCTAACCATTCACAATGCGTTTAATGTGTTGCGAGGTTTTTACAATAACCAAGGTCATGGATTGCAGAGCATTCAAAACTGGCTCTAGCACCGCTGAGTACTGCTGCCATAAAGTATGTTGACTTATATGTCACTGAATGCACTTGAAGTGCACTTTTTTTTGTGATAACATTCCTTTAATGGAAAGAGTTTCTAAAGCTTATATTGTTCATACAAAGTGCTCCTTAAACACTCTGATACACTTTTTATTTTTCAAACCATCTGGTCTGGTAGCGACTTGGGATGTTTGGTAATAATTTTATTCTCAAGACAAACTCACGGAAAATGTAAATGTTCTTTATTGTTCCCATAAAATTGTGGATTTCATGTATTGTGTTCAAATCATTTATCATCAGATTGTTTGTGTGAAGAGCAATGAAAGAGCAATGTTTTTTTATAATTTTTCTGCAATACTGCTTGGACCCATTCTTTGCAAGACATCAGAGAACAGCCATCGAAACCCAAGCCCACGCATTTCTTAGGATCCTGTTCTTCCCTTGCGACAAAATCATCAATGGCTTTCGTAATGGCTTCTTGAATCAAGTTCTTCCAGTTCCACAAAGCCAATAAATTCCTCTTTGAATTTATCAGTCTCTTTATCAAAATACCACAACCCTATTTATAACTGTCCCTTTCCAGAAATATTAGAGGTTTCACCTGCTAGTAAGCTATACTTGCACAATTCCTTGACCTTATTAATGATGCTTTCCTTTATTTGAGTACCACATAATGAAATGATCTCATTCTGAATCTGAACTGATTAACATGTGGCATTGATCTTCCCATGTTCAAAATGGTTTTTCAATGATTGGTCTCCCCCATCTATTTGTAAATGGCACAAATCTTTCAGCACTCCCTCATCATGATGCTTACCCCAATGCGATAAATCATGCATACTAGAAATTGCCATATGAAATTATTGAACATACTTTTTTTTTTTGTTTTCTTAGAAAACTAGTTAATTTGGATGTCTACAGTCACAACCTGTAGGAACATCTTGCAGGTTCAACAACAGTTTTATGCCATTCAGTGTTTGCATGTCCTTTACAAACTTATGAACATCTTTATATTTAGTGAAAAGAATTATAATTAAAATACAAAACTTTCAACAATGCTCAATTTAGGTGCTTGGAGTATACTAGCCAAGAGAATATGTCTGCAACCATTGATGATTGAATTTCCTTTTTAATAGGGTAGCATCTTCCAAAAAATTGTCTTCCTTGAAATTCAACAATCTTTCAGTACGGTTTCTTTTTCACAGTTGAAATCATAGATGACTGTCCAACCTATTTACCAATGTCATTTTTGTGACTGTTATCCAGAAATGCCAGCTCTGAAATCTGGCCCCATATCTTGACTCATCTAGGAGCTGGGTCTGGGTCCTTCATCATGCAAAGTATGAGTCAGTATTATTATTAAAATTCAACATAAAAGAAGCAAGTCAAATCAAATGTAGATATGTCAAGTAAGGTATTTATTTTGTTATTTCAAGCAAGCCAGGTAGAGTCAG
>SEYY01018783.1:0-27500 GCA_009176605.1 Armadillidium nasatum | reverse complement strand
CACAATAACCAATAACCAATACGCATCTAACACATTCCTACCTGATAAACAGACCACCAAACAACATTCTTAACACACATCCTCCCGAAATAAATCCCGACTTCAATAACCTTCCAAGAAACTCACAAATCTCCCTATCAAGGCTGAGATGTGGGCACCATCCAAACTTACAACAAAACAAACACAAATAACATCTCCCACTTGTACCAGATGCGGAGAGGCCCCAGAGACCTGTTACTCTGTCCTTCTAATTCTCAACCCCAGAATCTTCTGGAACATCTCTGCCTTGAGTGATCTCTGGAGGAGGCCGTCTGCTGTGGGCTGCTTCATTAGCGAAGTGTGGCCTCCCCAGCGTGGGATGGTCATGGGGTGAGAAGGTTAAAAAAGGTATATATATATATATATATATATATATATATATATATATATATATATATATATATATATATATATATATATATATATATATATATATATATATATATATATATATATATATATATATATATTATATATATTACTACTATCTCAACATATTTGTAATTTCTTTTTTTAATAAATTTAATAAAAACAAAATTACAAGGAAGAATAAGGTATTTAATAACTTACCAGGATTACTCTTTTCTTCAACAGTTTTCTCAATCATTTCTGCAAGCATTTCTTCTGTAGTATCTATTTTCTTTGGAGACAAGATACCATGCTTTCTGAGTATATCATTCCATTCTGTGTCTTCATTAGGATCTTATATATAATATATATATATATATATATATATATATATATATATATATATATATATATATATATATATATATATATATATATATATATATATATATATATATATATATATATAGTATGAAGCATGGACTACATATTCAGTTACAATCCTGTTATTTGGACTATTCAGCTACCAGTTGGATATCCAGTAAAAATGAAATTCTTAATTATATGAAAATTTTCAAATTAGTGAAGTATCCAACATCTTTGTCAATTGTATTCCAATTTACCATAGTTTTTTTCAACTCTATTCTATGTAACAGCACTGTAATATCTTTGGTTTCTCATGTTGAATAAAGGTAGATATGCAATCAAAAATTTATTAATTTATTTACATTACAAATATGGAATCTAGTTTTTTTTCACAGAATATATATATATATATTAGGGATGGAGCGATACCAAAATTTTTACCGATACCTAAAAATTACCAGATACCGATACCGATACCGGTATCGGTATCGGAAAATATGCCGATACTACTACCGATACCGATACTTTACTCTTATCCAAAAATTTTGCCGATACCGATACCGATACCGGTATCGGAAAATATGCCGATACTTGCCGATACCGATACCGATATATATATATATATATATATAATATATAATATATATATATATATATATATATATATACTATTTATTAATTTTTGAGTTATAGTCACTCAGTTTATATCTATTATTTATTATTTGAAACCTAGGTTGACCAATGCAAGTTGAGAGATTACACTTTATTTATAAACACCAAATCATGCAAATATGCAAAATATACAAAAAATTAAAAACAAATCAAGAAACAAGATTTCGCTCCGCTTTGGAGCCTCTTTCAGGTATAACTGATGCAGCGATCTTCTTTTCGTAGTTCTAGGTTTTCATGATGGTAGTTGGTTATTGCATAACTTATTAAAGAATAGAGAGCGGAACATGATGGAATTTTGTAATTGATCAATCTTGTAGTCACCTTCACTTTGATTATAGTTTGGTAAATTTTTTATACAGAAGGTTTCGGTTATTTTTCTTTTATTATAGTTGTTTATAAGTTTAATGGTACAACTATCCTTTATATTAATAACATGGTTATTTTCTTGTCTATGTATGGTAAAGGGCTGAATTTTGGTTATCAGTTTGTAGGTCATATTCATCCTGATATAATCTTCTAATGCAGTCAGTGGTTTCACCTATATATTTTTCAGATTACAACCCAAACATGGTATACCGTAGATGCAAGGGGGGTTAGGATTTGGGGCTTTTGGGGGTTTAAATACTTCTTTTAAAATAATATTGTTGGATGGGACTAAGGGTATGTTTTTTGAAATTACTTTTTTTAAATGTTTTATATTTATGTGTGGAATGGGTAAAAAGTTTTTATCTTTTTATCAAAGAATTATTTATTATTTTATTGTTTATGTGGGTTTTTTGTGAGGATTTGGTATGTATTAGTGTCGTTAAGTAAATTGTTGCATTTTATGTTATCCTGGTACGTGTCTAGAATTACCACATTATTAACTTTGTCTGCTCTGGATATTACAATGTTTTTGTTATTTCTTAAATGTAACAGTGCTTGATGAAATTTTTCAGGAAATATATCCATATCGGAAGTCTGTAATATGGCTACAAGGATCATGCCTTTCAAGACGTCATTGTTGCAGGTTTTGTCCCTATCAATGCTTTTCCACTTTTCAAAATCTTGGAAGGTTTGTGGCCACGGGTCTTTATTATTTATTGCAAGTGAGAGTCCATAACCAAGAAATACTTCATCTTTTTTCAGGGTGTATGAGGAGAGATTAATAATGTGGCGAGAGCTTGAATTTTTAACCCACTGACTGTTATCATAAATTATGTTGAATTTACGTTTTAAGGATAGGGCTTTATGGTGCGTTGTTTGTACCTTATATTGATGTGCTTCATAGATAAGGTTGGAAAATTGTATTATTTCTTCAGGACAGCTAGTTAACCATTGATGTTGGAAATGTTTCAAAAATAGGTTGCATTTTCTATAAGCAGTCTACTTCGGAGGTGACGTGATTTATCTTTTCTTTTAACAAGTGAGAGTACAACAACGGGAAAGAATCTGGTTGGGTAATTTTCCGTTTATGCGGTATTAGAGTCCTGGGAATTACCTTGTTTCTTAAACAACACTTCAAAAATAGCAGTTGTTTTTTTGGTATTGGCCGCAGATAATACAGACCGATAGTTAGATAAAGTTTTCTCAGGTGGCGGTGCATGGCAACTTTATAATATCCGGTGGTTTATATGTACAATTTATTAATTTTTGAGTTATAGTCACTCAGTTTATATATATCTATTATTTATTATTTGAACCCCAGGTTAACCAATGCAAGTTGAGAGATTACACTTTATTTATAAACACCAAATCATGCAAATATGCAAAATATACACAAAATTAAAAACAAATCAAGAAACAAGCTTTTGCTCCGCTTTGGAGCCTCTTTCAGGTATAACTGAAGCAGCGATTTTCTTTTCGTAGTTCCAGGTTTTCATGATAATACAGGTATACCTCGTTTTATGGCCCTAAAATATTTTTCGGCGCTTGTCTCACTCTTATATACAGCTTTTAATCAACAAATTTCCCATGCTGTGTTCAGTTTGAATAGAGCATTCATAACACGCGCATCGCTCTCCACTTGACCGCCAAATTTAATACAGTAGTGTTACAATTGCGTTAATACACATTTGTATTACGTATACATACCTTCACTGTATACCCATATAGACATGGCCCCTAAGACTAGTGAAAAGAAGAGTCAGAAGTCACTTTCATTGGAAAAAAAGTTAGAAATGATTCACTTACATAACCAAGGCATTTCGATCGCTGAGATAGGCCGTAGGCTAGGCCTAGCTCGGCTAACAGTAAGCACAGTTACTAACTGAAAGATTTTGAAAGAAATTAAAAATGCTACTCCAGTGAACACTAAAATAACAAGAAAATGGGACAATATTATTGCTGAAATGGAGAAAGTTTTAGTGTTGTGGATCGAAGATGTGACGGAATTGCTGGCATCTCACGATGAACCTTTAACAGATGAAGATTTACTTTTACTCGATGAGCAACGTAAATTATTTCTAGAGGCTGAATCTGCTGTTGATGACGATGATGACAACGAAATTAAGGAAATGTCTACAAAAGATTTAGAGCATTATGTAGGTCTACTGCATACAGTTGTGAAAGGATTTGAATCAATTGACAATAACTTTGAGAGAAGTTCGAAAGTTGGCAAAAGATTGCTAAATGACATCACATGCTACACTGAAATTCTTCGAGAGAGAAAGAGATGCTCAATGAAGCAAACGTCATTGACATCTTATTTTAAGCCAGTGCCGCAAATACCCGCACCTTCAAATCCTATCATTCAACAGCCATCATCGCCTCAACAACCATCAACATTAACGCTAGACTCTCCACCAAGCAAGAGAATTAGATTCGTTGAAGGGTCAGATGACGAGTCTCACTAATCCCCTTCAACTTCCTTCAATATTAATAAAGTTTTTAAAGCTAAAATAATATATTTTTATTTATTTACCCTTCATTACAAATTTTATTTTTAAATTGAAACTTATTTTTAGCCTAGCACTATTGCGCAAATAATAAATGATAGTGTAAACAAGTTTTAAGGTGTTCATATGTTGTAGCGAGTGAAAAAAAGCAAGTGACTCGCATTACTGCGGTGGTCTGGAACCATACCCGCTGTATTACCGAGGTATACTTGTTGGTTATTGCATAACTTATTAAAGAATGGAGAGCGGAGCATGATGGAATTTTGTAATTGATCAATCTTGTAGTCACCTTCACTTTGATCATATTTCGGCATTTGGTAGTCCAATCCCATCTCAACTGTCATCAGTCACTACCATGACTTGCATGGGTGCACAGCGCCCATCGTTCTATTGCTGTCAAAGTGTTTTTCACAAACTGTTCCATGATCCCTGTGCTGAGGGCCTTTCAAAGATGTTTCAGTATTTCAAGGAACCAAAACTTTCTAGATCAAAAAATAATCCTGCAGTGGGTTGAAAATTTCAGGGCAACAGGTTCAACTTTAGTTAATAAGACAATCATCTGGTTGGACTTGGAGTACTTGTATGCCTGAAAATATTGAGGCATTGAGACATCCACTTCCATCCACTTAAAATGATGGCTGTGTAAGAAAGAAATGCAACAAACTTACCAACTCAGGCCTAGCATGTACCACAGACCTATTATGGTTAAAGTATACTTTAGTTGAGCCACTGAATTCTTTAGACTACATTAGTATAATAATAAAAAATGAATTATGGTGAAAGAATAAAGCAAATTTTGTGACATTTAATAATATAAATCAACATTTAAACAATAGTGACTACGTTATAACTTTAAAAAAATTTATTTGCTAAACATTGTGAACATAAATGATAATTCTAGCCCAGAGCAAAATGCAGAGAGTGAAAGTGATAGTTCCAGAAGCCCTTCACCTGAGCCTTATAGAAGACACCAAAAGACACTCACCATTCAGGATTTGCTATGATTTGACAAAAGTTAAGTGGCTAAAAAAGTTGGAATGGTTATTTCAGCTTTATTTTGTGGATAATCCAATTGAACAGGTACAACTCATGAGGCTTCTCTTACCCTCTAATATTTCTCAAATTCATTCCCCCATTACTCAATACACATATGAATTGAAGAAAATTTTAATTGAAACATATGGCCCATCAACTATAGAGAGAGTTAAGGATCTATTTCAACAGAAGCCTGGCAAGAAACCCTCAGTCTACCTTAATCGAGAACAACTTTCACTTGGAGATCCAGATTTTGAAGTTACAATTCATAAAAATGAAAGTCATTAAGGAAATGTTTCTTGGGGTCTTACCTGAAGACATCACTCCTGTTCTAGAGGTACTAATAGGAGACACCTCAAAACAAAGACAAATGGCAGAAGCAGCTGATAAATATATGAAAGAGGAAGAACTGCATTGGATCATCATCGCAATGCTTCAGTCAATAGAATAGATTCCTTCTTTCCTACTAGACCTTCAAGAGAGCCAACACCTGTCAACAATGTTTTCAGCAGCGATTTGACTAGAAAATCCAGTCAAATTTCAGAATTGTTCTAAAAGATGATGAAATTTCCTCACACTTACATAGGCTGGGAATAGAGATGCTTCATAATGATAATGGTCAGACAAGAGGACATTCTCCCAGAGGCAAGTCACCTTCCATATTTCAAAAAGGTGCTCTCTGCTATTACCACTACAAGTTTTGTGAAAAAGCAACAAGATGCCAAGGGGGCAGCTGTCTATGGGTACCATTGCCATCACAACTTCCCACTTCAGGACCAGCATCTTATCCTTCTTTGGAGAAACAAATCAGTGGGATAAAATGAAGCCCTCAAAATTTAAGTGAAATTTAATAATAAAACAACACATGAGAGGTAGTGATAATAGTGCATGCATAATATACAAAAAATATGAGGAAGAAAATAAAAGCTACTCCCTTATAAGTAATGTTAATACTGTGTGTTTTACAAATGCAAAAAATAATACTTCATTGCTTACTTATGCAAATAAAATAAATTCTAATACCAACAATGTTCAATTTCATGTGAATGGGACTGCTACTACTGATTTAAAACCTACTGTTTTAAGTGAAAGATCATCTCAGTCTAGTGAGTTTGAACATTGTCATAAGAAAGTAGTGTTTTCTCTTTATAATAGTGGTCAGAGTAAAAATATGCATAATCAATATTTTATTCAATGTTGAATTCCAATGTATGTTTCTCTTTATCAATGTTGAATTCCAATGCATGTTTCTTTTTTTCAATATTGAATTCCAATGTATATTTTTTTTAATCAATGTTCAATTCCAATGTATGTTTCTTTTAATCAATGTTCAATTCCAATGTATGTTTCTGTATTAATCAATGTTCAATCCAATGTATGTTTCTTTTAATCAATATTTAACTTCAATGTATGTTTCTTTTAATCAATATTTAACTTCAATGTATGTTTCTTTTAATCAATGTTTAATTCCAATAATTATTTAATACTTTTCTAGGTTAAGACCAGTTAATATATAAACCAGAAAATTCACAACTATTTTCAAAGTTGTGAATAAAGTATTCACAAAGTATAAGTTTGTTTAAGTAACCTTGAAAATTCAACTAAATATTTCTAAGTATTTTCAGTTTACTGTTTCATTCGAAAATTACTAAATCTTTTGTAAATACTGCCTGCTTATAATGAGTGCCACACTTGTTGAAAACTAATTTCAAATTGAAGCTTAATTTCTTCATATTGTAATTATTGAATTTTTTCATAAGTCCAACTTGTATATACATATATAGTTTACTCTTGTTAAGTCAACTTTTAAGACCAGTAAACTAGATTGCACTCTTAAAGATCTCTGTGCTTAATTTACACTTCCAAAGTCGTACGGTTTAAACAATTTCCAGCATTAATAACCAATCATTAACTTATCACAAACTACAAGTTTTATTTCAGGTTTAATATAAACACTCAAAGACCAATATTATTAAACATCAATAACTTGCTTTAATTTGTTCAAGATATTTCATAAAATCTTATCAATCATAAATATACACAGGTTACTAGGGTATCTTATCATTTTTCTTAAAACATTATCAATCAAATATATATACAGGTTATTAGGTTATATTATATACCAATTAAATTATGTCAAACTAGAATTCTTCACAATTCCAAATAAATATCTCTAAGTTGGTTTTATTTTCCTTATATCAAACCTTTTGTTGTTGTATTCAATCTAAGTTAAATTTGTTTGTTTCTTAAATACTAGTATCCATACGATTGAGTTCGTAACTAAAAGTTTAGTAATTATAGTTAACCTTTACAATTCATCTTCAATTTCAAAATACTCAAACGAGGTTTAATCTCTGTATCAACAAACAAGTTATCTAATTCAATTCTCAATAACTAAACAAGTTCAATTCTAAGTATGTGCAGAGGTTAAATTATCCAAGTCAATTGTTCTGACTCAAACAAGTTTTTAATCCAGTTTTTCCAGATAAATTGAGTCAATTACTCTGATTCAAACAAGTTCTAATTTAAATATCAACAGATGATAATTTCTCTAAGCTTATTTGAAGTCCTCCGAAAAGTTCTGTAACTTGAAAGGACTATCTAAACTTGACTTAAAATACTCAAACGAGTTTTGAAACTTGTAAGTATTTTACCTAAACTTGACTTAAATTACTCAAATGTGTTCTATAACTTGAAAGGTTTTATCTAAACTTGACTTAAATTCCTCAAACAAGTTCTGTAACTTGTAAGGTTTTATCTAAACTTGACTTAAATTCCTCAAACGAGTTCTGTAACTTGTAAGGTTTTATCTAAACTTAACTTAAATTATTCCAACGAGTTCTGTAACTTGTAAGGATTTATCACAATTTACTCAACAATGTTTTTTGTCCAATACATAAATAAGCTTAATCAGGTTTAATTCACTCACTGTAGTTTTGGTAACTAGTTCGTAATTAGGTTTTATCAATTAATTTATCCAACAAAATATTCTCACTAGGAAAGTCTAAAATCCCTTTCAAAACAATATATACCAATAAACTCACTGTTATAGTTTTCAGAAAACTTCAAATGTTTCAAAATGTTTGATCACTTCAACAGTTAATTTTCAAAACAAAACTGAGAACAGAGTTTATATCCGACTTTTCAAGACTGAAGTCGTTGTCGTGGCTACGTGGTTTCAGAACGTTTAATATATAATAATAATACTCCGACAACTCTATTCGTTTCAGATATTGCGTTGTGTTTTCTGACTTTTAATCTTATTTTATTTCAGAGTATGTGAGTTCAGATAACGTTCTAATGTTATTCAGAATCTATAATACCACTCTGGACGGGCCTAAAGATAATTTTCGAAGTTTTAGTCCTTTTATTTCTTGTAAATAAAATATATGCAGGTTGTTTATCTTTAGTTTTATTTAACTTTCAACCCTTTATTTAAAACTCTATAAACCGTGTATTATAAATAGTATTCGATATCATGTAAACAAAATTGATGCAGTTACTTGTTTACACTATCACGAAAAAATCTAAAATGATTCCATACTACCTCTATAAAAAAAATACCTCGTAAAAGTAACGTCAAATTATTTCAAAATGTCAACTAAACAAATCGAAAAATTCTAAGTGTTTACTCAATGGAGAACGATCGTTATCTAATAAAAGTTTATGGTAAGTATGAGTTATCGTAACCTAAGCACCAAAAGATTCGAGAAATTCAAGATGACTAACTACTATAAGTTGAAACGATCTCGTAAATATTTTTTGTATGTCAAAAACTTCGTAACTCAAAAACAAAATGGTCGATCAATCTAAAGGTTTAAACAATATCAAAAGTAAACTATTATAAAATCTTCTGGAAATTATAAAACTCAAATCAAAGTAGTCGGTAAAATTCGAAAATTCGTTCGTAGTAGTATAAGAATCAACTCAATAAATCCTATTCAAAAATATTCCCTAACTACTGATTGACGTACAAGATACTGTTAACCATTATATAATAAACAGACGAAAACAAAATATTCTCTAAACAAACAAGTTATTAAAGAAACAATAACCAATTTATCGCAATTTATTTAACATAACTTATCCATTGTTTATTTACATATGCAATTAATAAATTTGTACAGATTATAAACTTCAATGTTATTTTTTATTACAATTCTCGAACGGTTTAAATTTATCCTTCAAATACAAATAGTCAACTAATTCTTAAACTTCTAAATGTAAAGATCAAAGTACATTGTGCACTTCACTTTATTCGGAAATTACTAGTATCAATTTTATTTTCTAAGTTATAATAACATACAACGTGTGCTTCAGTTATATAATGTAATAATATACAGCGTGTGCTTCAACTATTTCTTTTGATAACGTACAGCGTATGCTTCAGTTATTTAATTTAATTATATAGTCGATTGTTTTGCGAACTTACTATAACGAAATAACTTCACTTAATTCGATACGTATATACGTATATATATATATATATATATATATATATATATATATATATATATATATATATATATATATATATATATATATATATATATATAGTTTTCAATATTTACTAATTTTCTTAATTTATATTTACCGAATTTAATTAATATTCTTTTCTTTATGCACGATTGTAAAATCTCTTTTGTTATTTACAACTTAAAGTTTATTTTTTCTTTCGAAATTATTTCAAGCTAAGAGGAATGACTTTTCAATGTCAAGTCTGAACGCAGAATGAAAAACTGTTTCGATTGTCTCTGGTCCGAAATTTGGCAACCACCGATAGGTGCTATTTTGATTCTTTAGCAGGTACTATAATTAGATTTCGTATCATTTTCTCTCATTGAAAGTACAAATTCCCTGTTTTCCCACGGCTTTCTAGCAACCCTGCTAAATTATTCCTTTTGTTTACATTTTCCAAAATTTCAGCCGCCATTTGCCTTTAGAATCTTTCTTTTATTTCTTATTTCTAATATTTCTTAAAAATTTTCATCCTTTTTATGTTGTTTTCGTAATTCGTGAGCAAAATATATATATGCTTGCCTTGTTTCTCTCTTGATTTTCTCTAAATGTCATGATTTCTTGTGCGTCTGAACTTGTAGCCCTAGCTCTGAGTTTATGCTAGACCTGATTTACTTGCTATTTCTGTTGCCTTGTTCCTATTTCTTTCATGTCTGATTCTCTGTCTCTCTCATATTCCTGTCGATTTACATATTTCTTATATTTCTTTATTCTCAGTTTCCAAAATCTCCAAAATTTATATTTCCTATATCACCACCATTATAATCCAACTTCTGTTATGTTTTCACCTCAGGGTTAGGGTGGCTTCTACCACACCTCCCCTCTAAAGCTGTAATTTATTATCTGAGATGGTAGCAGGAGTGGATATTTTCCAAAGGTAGGCATCGTTCATCCCTTCTGTCTCAACCATTCTGAAGTTTTCATTTGATCTGTTCTTGGGATTTATACTGAATCTTATCCTAGCCTATGGACATCTCGGTGGTGCTTTGACTTTCGACTTGCACATCCATTTTATGTTAAAATATTGATGCAATACAAAAAGCTCCTGTACCCAAAACAGTAAAACAAGTTCAGAGTTTCTTGGGCAGCGTAAACTACTACAGGAGACATATACCAGATGCTGCTAAGCTAATGAAACCTTTGTCCCAGTTAACAACAGGAAAAAGTATTAAATGGACTCAGGAATGTCAGGAAAGTTTTGAGAGATTGAAAGCTCTAATTAGTCCACCCATATTAGCCTTTCCTGACTACGAAAGTAAAAAAACGTTAGAACTGTATGTAGATGCCTCTGGAACAGGAGCTGGAGCGTGTTTAAAGCAATGGCAAGAGGGTGAACAGAAAATTATAGCTTATGCATCAATGTGTTTTGGAACAGCACAGAGAAATTATAGTACCCTAGAGAAAGAACTAGCCGCCTTAAGATAGGGGGTGAAAGTGTTTCATACATTCTTAATGTGCCGAAGGTTTGTTATCTGGTCAGATCACCAACCCCTAACGTATCTGCACAACATGGCGGGAGTAAATGCACGAATTGCAAGGACTTTAACAGATTTGTCTGAATAAAACTTTGACATTAAGTACCTACCTGGAAAATTCAATCATATCAGCGATTTCTTATCGAGATGCGTACCAGAGAATGTTGAAGAAATAGAAATTGAAGAGGATATTATACCAGTTGGATTTAGAGAAAAAGAGGTAAAAAGTGGAGGAAACTCTTTATTTGTAGCAGTGGCACTTTTCTTATTCCACGACGAAAAGCTCATAAGGTTGTCCGAGAACGCACTGTCAACGAAGTAAGAAATAATTTGAAGACTTATGAGTTAATTGATAATAAGCAAACGAGACAAAATTTAAACAGAATGAACATTTCCGGTACCCTAGTTAGCTCCGAAATAGTAGAAGCCTGTGCCAGAATTTATAATTTTCATATTAAGGTCTACCATAATAAAGAACAAGCTATATCTTATAACGCAGAAGGAGCCAGAACCTATTATTTGTTGAGTGTACATGGAATACACTTTAATTTACTTGGAGATAAGACCAGAATTAGCATTTGGAGAACGAGTCACAGAAGTAAATTTGATAGATTTAAATTGTGAAGATAAGAATTTAGTAAAAGAAATAGTATTGTTTGAAATAGACACTGAGGAAGAAAGTGACAAAAATAGTGAAGATGAAATAGATGGTTCAGAAGTTTCAAGTTCTCTTAACACCACTATGGAATCTATGATTCAACGTGAAGAAATCGAGGAATTGCCCAGCAGGAAATCATCATTGAAATACATAAGAAATGAAGAACAATTAGTAGAAGAAATTCGAAAAGGTCAGATTGAGGATACGTGTTTACAAGATTTAAAAACGATTTTACAAGAAAATAATACCTTACAGGAACAGATACAAGAACTCAAAAGGACAAGATATTTAAAAAGATTTATAAGATTTTTAAGAAACATAGTTGAGAGGAATGGAATTTTGTATGAAGAAAATGGAAAAGATGTTCCACTTATTGGGTATGACGACTTAAAAATCCTGGTCATGGCACCAAAAGTTATGTCGTAGCTACGTGGTTTCAGAATGTTTAATATATAATAATAATACTCCGACAACTCTATTCGTTTCAGATATTGCGTTGTGTTTTCTGACTTTTAATCTTATTTTATTTCAGAGTATGTGTGTTCAGATAATGTTCTAATGCTATTCAGAATCTATAATACCACTCTGGACGGGCCTAAAGATAATTTTCGAAGTTTTAGTCCTTTTATTTCTTGTAAATAAAATATATACAGGTTGTGTTTATCTTTAGTTTTATTTAACTTTCAACCCATTATTTAAAACTCTATAAACCGTGTATTATAAATAGTATTCAATATCATGTAAACAAAATTGATGCAGTTACTTGTTTACACTATCACGAAAAATCTAAAATGATTCCATACTACCTCTATAAAAAAATACCTCATAAAAGTAACGTCAAATTATTTCAAAATGTCAACTAAACAAATTGAAAAATTCTAAGTGTTTACTCAATGGAGAACGATCGTTATCTAATAAAAGTTTATGGTAAGTATGAGTTATCGTAACCTAAGCACCACAAGATTCGAGAAATTCAAGATGACCAACTACTATAAGTTGAAACGATCTCGTAAATATTTTTTGTGTATGTCAAAAACTCGTAACTAAAAAACAAAATGGTCGATCAATCTAAAGGTTTAAACAATATCAAAAGTAAACTATTATAAAATCTTCTGGAAATTATAAAAGCTTGAAACTCAAATCAAAGTAGTTGGTAAAATTCGAAAATTCCTTCGTAGTAGTATAAGAATCAACTCAATAAATCCTATTCAAAAATATTCCCTAACTACTGATTGACGTACAAGATACTGTTAACCATTATATAATAAACAGACGAAAACAAAATATTCTCTAAACAAACAAGTTATTAAAGAAACAATAACCAATTTATCGCGATTTATATACATAACTTATCCATTGTTTATTTACATATGCAATTAATACATTTTTCCAGATTATAATCTTCAATGTTATTTTTTATTACAATTCTCGAACGGTTTAAATTTATCCTTCAATTACAAATAGTCAACTAATTCTTAAACTTCTAAATGTAAAGATCAAAGTACATTGTGCACTTCACTTTATTCGGAAATTACTAGTATCAATTTTATTTTCTAAGTTATAATAACATACAGCGTGTGCTTCAGTTATATAATGTAATAATATACAGCGTGTGCTTCAACTATTTTTTTTGATAACGTTATGGTAGATTCTACCTTAGACCTATGAGCCCTACCTCAAGCTTAGAGTATTTAAAAACTTGAATTTTGTAAATTATGATAAAAGCTTGGGATAAAAAGAAATAAGTTTTAAGAACATATATAATAAAAAGAAAATACGAAAAATGTGATAATAAATCAAAGAAAAATGAAAATCTCAAAATCGAGTTACCATTGCTTTCAAAAGAAAGAAATTTCTTAACTGCAATTAGGGCTATGTCTGAATTTCTCCTGTCACCAGAGGATCTTGAAGATTTGAGGAAGACAAATCGAAGATCACCCTTTGAAAATGAACCACCAATTACGGTTTATTGGCGCAAAGATGTTGAATCCACAGCCATTAAAGTTTGGGGAAGTTTAGAAGTATTGGAGAAAGAGAAGCAGAAAAGGGACAGAGATATGAAAAATTATCAAGAATATCTTTTTCAGTTAAAAAAAGTACTTCGGAACTATCAGAAAAAAAATCCGGTTCCACCTACCCCAACTTCTACAGAAACATTTAGAGAAAAATTGGCAATGGATTCATCGGGAAAAGTAGTGTGGACAGCGGTTATTATAAATGGAATTAATTTTATAATGAAAATGGGTGCTTGGGCTCTAACAGGATCTCACTGCCTATTTGCAGAAGCTCTGCATTCCTTCGCAGATTTTACTAATCAATGTATTTTAGCTTATGGGATTCACAAATCAAAGCAGCCATCAGATGTTGAACATCCATATGGGTATACGACAATGAGGTACGTTTCTTCGTTAATATCTGGTGCAATGATTTTTTGTGTTGGAGCAGGATTATCGGTTCAACATGGAATATCAGGACTTATGCATCCAAGCGAGGTTCTTCCACTGTATTGGGCATTTTTCATACTTGGGGGTTCTCTTATAACCTGAAGGTGGCACACTTATTATGGCAATTGATGCTATTCGAAAAGGGGCCAAAGAGGAGAACATGACATTTATGAATTATGTTCTGCGTGGTAGTGATCCAAGTGTGAATGTTGTGTTACTAGAAGATATGGCTGCCGTGATGGGAGTTGGAATTGCCATTGGCTGCATGGGGTTAACTTCTTATACAGGTTCTC
The DNA here is from genome assembly GCA_009176605.1 of Armadillidium nasatum. Lineage (NCBI taxonomy): Eukaryota > Metazoa > Arthropoda > Malacostraca > Isopoda > Armadillidiidae > Armadillidium > Armadillidium nasatum. The sequence goes on along the minus strand of SEYY01018783.1, from coordinate 12,776 downwards.
ACATTCCTGATGCTTTAGGATCTTGCATTATTGGTAGTCTTTTAGCTGGAGTGTCGGGATTTATAGTGTTTACAAATTCGACAGCTCTTGTTGGAAGGTCAATCCCCCAGCAAGATATTCAAATTATTAACAACGAGATTGAATCTGACGTCATGATAAGGGCTATACATGATGTTAAAGGTATTGATATGGAATCCACTTGAAACTTGGAAATATTTTAATAAATATTTTACTATACTTGAAATTAACTTGAAAACCATCTAAAAGCCCTTGGAGTAGTCCTATAGTACCAATAGTGAAGAAAAATGGCAAAATACGTGTTTGTATTGACTATAGGGCTCTCAATCAAAGAACAATAAAGGACAGTTTTCCATTACCAGCTGTGAATGATTGCATTTACAATCTGAAAGGCAGTACATATTTTAGCCTTTTAGACATGACAAAAGGGTACTACAACTTGCCTATGGATGAAATATCACAAGAATACACTGCATTTACTACCACTTCTAAACATCTGGAGTTTGTTCGTTTGCCATTTGGGTTGTGTAATTCGCCCGCAACGTTTCAACGTCTCGTTAACCTCATGATTCAGGATTTCTCAAAAAGCCAAGTTATGGCTTATTTAGACGATATTTTGATCCTTGGGAGAAATTTCGAAGAACACCTAGATAATCTGAGTCAGGTTTTGGAGAAACTACGTGAATTTAATCTGAAAATAAAACCCGAAAAATGTAATATATTTAGACGAAAAGTGAAATTTTTAGGACAGGAAGTCAGTGAGGATGGATTACTACCACTTTCGGAAAATATAGAAGCTATACAGAAAGCCCCAGTTCCTAAAACAGTAAAACAAGTACAAAGCTTTTTAGGGAGTGTAAATTATTATAGGAGGCATATTCCAGATGCAGCTAAATTAATGAAACCATTGTCACAATTGACAACTGGGAAGAGTATAAAGTGGACTATGGAGTGCCAAGAAAGTTTCGAGAAATTAAAACAAGCATTAATAAAACCTCCAATTTTGACCTTCCCTGATTACGAAAGTATAAAACCTTTAGAATTGTATGTCGATGCATCAGGATCAGGAGCAGGAGCTTGTTTAAAACAAGAACAAGAAGGAGAGATGAAGATTATAGCATATGCCTCAATGTGTTTTGGAACAGCCCAACGAAATTATAGTACTTTAGAAAAGGAATTGGCTGCACTACGATGGGGGGTGAAAGTGTTTCGCACATTTTTAATGTGTCGAAGGTTTGTCATCTGGTCAGATCACCAACCTCTAACATATCTACATAATATGGCTGGGGTCAATGCAAGAATAGCAAGAACACTCACAGATTTGGCCGAATATAATTTCGAGATTAAATACTTACCTGGAAAGTTTAATCATATTAGTGATTTTCTATCACGTTGTGTTCCAGAAAATGTAGAAGAGGTGGAAATAGAAGAAGATATCGTTCCAGTAGGATTTGAAGAAAAAGCAATAAAAGGTAGTGGAAATTCCTTATTTGTAGCGATAGCACTCTTTTTGTTTAATGATGAAAAAGCACATAAAATTGTTCGAGAACGAGCCGTAAATGAAGTAAGAAATAATCTGAAGACTTATGGATTAACTGACACTAAACAAATGAGACAAAATCTGACTAGAATGAGTATATCCGGTACTTTGGTTAATTCTGAAATAGTAGAAGCTTGTGCAAGAATCTACCATATACATATTAAAATTTATCATACAAAAGATCAAAGTATTTCATACAATGCATCTGAAGAGCGAATTTGTTATCTGTTGAGTATTCATGGTATTCATTTTAATCTACTGAAGGAAATTAAACCAGAATTGAGAAAATCAGAAACTAAAGTTGAAATAAGTTTAATTGATATGAGTTTTGAAGAAGAAAAGATCAAGAAAGAAATTGTATTCTATGATTTGGAAGATGAGGAAAAGGAACTAGAAGAAAATACTGAAGAAGAGGTAGATGATTGCAATTCGGAAGATTTAAGTTCGCTAAGTACAACTCTTGAATCTACTATAGAACAAGAAAAAATTCAGGAATTACCCAGTAGAAAATCAACATTAAAGTACTATAGAAACGAAGAACAGTTGTTAGAAGAAATTAAAAAAGGACAAATTGAAGATAAAGGTTTACAAGAGTTAAGACAGATTTTACAAGAGAATAATACAGTTCAAGAACAAACTCAAAGACTCAAAGGGAAAAATTATTTAAAGAGATATATAAGATATTTGAAAAATGTACATGAAATAGATGGAATGGAATTTTGTATTACGAGGAAACTGGGAAAGATGTTCCACTCCACTCATAGGGTATAATGATTTAAAAGATTTAATCATTGACTATCATAAGACTCATTATCATCCAGGAAGAGATAAAATGATAAAGAAAATACAAGAAATTACACCTGGAGTCCAAATATTCGCAACATCTGCGAACAAGTCACCCGAATATGTATAAAATGTCAACAGAGAAAATTATTACCAGCTAGACAACAAAGACCACCAACTTGGAAAGTACAAGCCAGAAAACCTTTTGATGTGGTCGCCATAGATCTTATGGAAATGCCAAAAACAAAAATAGGACAGAAATATATCTTTGTTGCTGTTGACATGTACTCAAAGTGGACATCTGCTGTGGCTATACCAGATAAAACTGCTAATACAGTACTCAAAGCATTTAAAAATATGATAGCAACTTTTCTGAAAGACCCTTTAGAAATACAATCAGACAACGGAAAAGAATTTACTAATCATCTGTTTGAAGAGTTCCTCAAAACTAAAGAAATTAAGCATCGTTGTACTGTAGCAAATATGCCACAAACCAACGGCCTCGTAGAAAGAGTGAACCAAACATTGTTAAATATGTTTAGAATGATAGATAACTTAGAAGAATGGGATGAACATCTACCTGACGTTGTGGCTGTATATAACCACACATATCACAGAGAATTAGGGAAGACACCAGCTGCAATATTTCTCAACAATGTTGAAAAGATTACCGTAAAAGACAACATCTGGGGAAAAACACCAAAGAATTTTGAACCTTACCAGCTGGGTGAATTTGTATTAAAGAAAAATATTCTCAAAGGACATAATGTGATGAATAAGCTAGTAGAGAAATATCATGGGCCATATAAAATTGTTAAGACTTATGAGAATGGAGTGATGTATGACATCCAACACAAATACAGAAATACCATATTACTACGAATACATCACAAACATTTAAAAAAGTGGCATGAAACCCCAGAAGAACTAAAAGAAGTCAATCCTGAACGAAATTTAGAAGATACCAAAAGTGAAACATCAGAGAACGATTTTGAAGGATTTACTAAGGAAAATCAAAGCATGTTTAGAGTGAACTGGGAGAAAGTAAGTAGATATAACATCCAATTAAACCATAACCGAGACACTAGTAGCGAAACATCCCGAGAAGTAGAAGGATTTACCTCATTCAATACAAATGAACAATCAGCAGTGTCTCAATATCATGCCACTTATAATATGGAACCCTGGATACAAAGTGAGATACATCGGAGCAGACAAAGGGATCCGGTGAGGATAACAATAGGAGACAGGTCAGGTAAAATAGATGAATTTAAAGAGTTACCAGAACATTATAACGGTATGGTAAATGGTTTGTCCTTGAATTTTTCAGGTTTTACATAAATTCATTTAAATATGTAATTTATATTATAAAAGAGAAATAAAGAATTGGTTAAATAAATATAATGGTTAATTTAAAAAAGTTTTGCTTTAATTTAAAATTGATTTGATTTAAAAAGTAACTAATACAAGATTAATTAATGTTTTTAATGGAGTAAAATAAGTTTTGAATTTTCAATTTGTTTGACTTAGTTCAGGAGTTCCATTTTATTTAGGATTTGGTATTTAATGATATATTTTTATTTCTAGAAATGTTTTGGCAAAACAAAAGAATGGTTATTGTTGGAGACAGCAGAGTGAAAGACTTAGATACAGATGATAAAAGAAAACCAAAAGATTTACAAAAATGTTGTCGACCAGGAATGACTATGATACAAGCCATAGAAGAGTTGGACAGGATTTTGGATGAAAATGTACTGTACGAACGAGAACCAATTGATGCCGCAGTATTAGTTGCACTCCATTGTGATTTTACCATATTAAAATTTTGGAAGGAAACAGGGTGTAAAATTATGGTACCCAATCGTAATATTAACATACCTGAACTCGTTGAAAAAATAAAAGAAAAACTAGTTGAATGGAAGGACACACATCCTTATTGTCAGATCCTCATTACCGTTCCATATATTCCACATTTTGGCAGATATAATACCAGTAGATTATGCCGGAAATTGACAACAAGACAGGTTGAATTTGTGTATCCTCATTACTATAGTCAAAGCTTTATCCGACAAATGAGAACATCAATAGATCAATTCTTCAATCATTGGGATCATGAAATAACTCCTCGACCTTTAGCCTTATCTAGACTGTCAACCTCGTCTTTTACTTATAATAGATACCAAACAACATTCCAGGGATCAACAAAGGATGGATTACACTTTTCAGAAAAAACCGTCCAACAATTTTGGCGATTGGTTTGGATACACCATGAATTTTTAAATAAAAATCCAGGCAAGTCCTATCTAAAACGTCAACCTGAAAATAGGGATCATACTCAGGAAACAAGAAACAACCAAAAAGTAAGCCAGAATAATAGTAATAGAAGAAACACAAAACAGAGTTTTAGAAGAGATCAAAGATATAATAAGAGAAGACAACCGTTCTCAGACAGGCAACTCAGTTTTCGAAATAGACCATATATAAGGAATGTAGACATCACACAAGCTGGACCATCTGGGATTAGAAATGAAAGGAATATAGGAAGGGATGATTTGAGAAATAAAATACAAAATAGACAGAATCAATTGAATTACGGAAATAATAAACATCCAAATCAAGGAATGAAATGGAAAAAAGTTTCTATAAATGTCACCACTACAGTTAAAAGAATAACAAAAGAAATGTAATAATACTCAAGATGTGTTCCACCAATTAAACTAAAATTAGTGTTGGTAATGGTGTTTGGTGATGGTATTTTTATGATAATTTAAATAATTACAATTACAAAAAGAATAAATTGAGAACAAAACAGTAACTGTACCATTCTTCAATTACCATCTCGAAAATAAATTATAGCTTTAAGAGGGGGGTATGGTAGATTCTACCTTAGACCTATGAGCCCTACCTCAAGCTTAGAGTATTTAAAAACTTGAATTTTGTAAATTATGATAAAAGCTTGGGATAAAAAGAAATAAGTTTTAAGAACATATATAATAAAAAGAAAATACGAAAAATGTGATAATAAATAGAAGAAAGATTAAAATATAGTTAAGGCAAACAAAGACTAGCTCACAAAGAGGAAACAGTTGAAAAACTGTGAAAGCTTAATAAACTGAAAAAATACATAAGTGAATAATATATGTAATTTTGTCTAAAGAATTGAAAAAACAGAGAAAAAGACGAACATTATTAAAGGAAGTATCCGAAAAATACGAAATAAAGAATTAAAAACAGAATCTTTAAAAAAAAAACATGGCGGTGAAGATTTCAAAGAAACAAAAAACATAGTCCGTCACCGAGTTGCCAGAAAGAGAAAAAAGAAACATGGATTTAACAACTCGCTAAAAATAAACCTTCCTGATTGGTCGAGCTTAAAAAATAGCAACCCATGATAGTTGCTAGAATTCATAATTCTGAAAATTTTAAAAGAGAGGATCATTCTGTTTTTGACCTCGTTTAGAGAAGATCAAAGTAAAAACTGTTTGATTGATTTTATAAAATAAGTTATAAGGTTATTTTTCGCGTGGAAGATTAAAATCACGGAAGAGTATTTTGGTAACTATTGTTACGTATTTGACTTAATATTTATAATTTCGCAAGTGTAGTTACGAACTTAATATTTGATAATTGAATTTATATTTATAGGATATTCCTATAAATAGGATTAAAATAGAAGTGCTTTTGCCTTCAATTGAAATTAACAATATACGAGTTTATTTTGATATATTTTGATAATTTATTAGAAGTGCTTTTGCCTTCAACTTAAAATTCAAACTTACGAGTTTATTTTGATATATTTTGATAATTTATTAGAAGTGCTTTTGCCTTCAACTTAGAACTGTTGATATAAAAGTTTATTTGATATATTTTGATAATTTATTAGAAGTGCTTTTGCCTTCAACTTAGAACTGTTGATATAAAAGTTTATTTGATATATTTTGATAATTTATTAGAAGTGCTTTTGCCTTCAATTTAGAAATCTTCATATACGAGTTCATTTGATATACTTGGACAAATTAGCAGTGCTTTTGCCTTTAATTAAAAACTCGTGAATACGAGTTTGTTTTGATATTTCAATAATAATTAACATCAGAAATAATTGATATTTTATATCAGTTTTGTAGAATATTTTATATCAGTTTTGTAGAATATTTGTAAATATATAATTAAAGTAAACCAGCTTTATTAATTTATAATTTTAAGAAAGTTTGTTTAAGTAAATTACTTTGAGTTAATTTTTTTATTTCGAAGTATATGATTTGCATTAAGTTGTACAATAATTAAGTTAAAGATTTTGAGTTTTGTTTTGGACCTTTGTAGACTTTATTATGGTTAGTTATAGGTAATGAATTTTATTCGATTATTCGAAGGTTTTGAAATAGGTTTCATCTTATAGGTAAATCAGTCGTAGTATAACGAGTGATTTATTGAATTTTCGTACACTATTGACCTCAATTAGTAATATTTAATAATTCTTTAAACCTTATATTAAAACTAATTAAGACTTTAAAAAATATTTTAATAAATATTTTAACATAATTTGAAAGCCCACTTTGAAATATTTTCAATAATTTCTTGTTATTTGAAAACTGATTAAGACTTTGAAAAATATTTTAACAAATATTTTTAACAATTTGAAAAACCACTCTGAAATATTTTCAATAATTCCCTGTTATTTTGAAACGAAATAAAACTTAGAAAATATTTTAATAAATATTTTTAATCCAGTTTGAAATCAACTCTGAAATATTTTAAACAGTTTACTGTTGTTCTGAAACAAAATAAAACTTAGAAAATATTTTAATAAATATTTTTAATCCAGTTTGAAGTCAACATTGAAATAATTTCATCCATTTACTGTTGTAGTAGAATCAGCCTGAGACTTAGAAATATTTCATAACTATTTTTAATATAATTTGAGAATCACTTTGAAATATTTCAACAATAAGACTTAGAAAATATTTTAATAAATATTTTTAATATAATTTGAAAACAACTCTAAAATATTTTCAATAATTTTCTATTATTCTAAACCTAATTGAGACTTAGAAATATTTCATAAATATTTTTAATATAATTTGAAAGTCACTTAGAAATATTTTCAACAATTAACTGTTCTGAAACGAAATAAGACTTAGAAATATTTCATAAATATTTTTAATATAATTTGAAAGACTTAGAAATATTTTCAAAAATATGTTTGAAACGAAATAAACTTAGAAATATTTAAATATTTTTAATATAATTTGAAAGTCACTTAGAAATATTTTCAACAATTAACTGTTCTGAAACGAAATAAAACTTAGAAAATATTTTAATAAATATTTTTAATTCAATTTGAAATTAACTCTGAAATAATTTGTACGATTTACTGTTGTTATCGAATCCATTCAGGACTTAGAAAATATTTTAATAAATATTTTACTATACTTGAAATTAACTTTGAAATAATTTCGCAAATACTGTTGATATGGAATCCACTTGAAACTTGGAAATATTTTAATAAATATTTTACTATACTTGAAATTAACTTTGAAATAATTTCGCAAATACTGTTGATATGGAATCCACTTGAAACTTGGAAATATTTTAATAAATATTTTAATACAACTTGAAGATAACTCGAAAATAATTTTTACAATTTACTGTTGTTATAGAATCCATTCAAGACTTAGAAAATATTTTAATAAATATTTTACTATACTTGCAATTAACTTTGAAATAATTTCGCACATTTACTGTTGGTATTGCAATTAACTTTGAAATAATTTCGCACATTTACTGTTGGTATAGAATTAATTTGAAACTTAGGAAATATTTTAATAAATATTTTTATAATATCAAACTACACAAGTGTTAGTGAATATTGTATGATAATATCTGAATGTATAGTTTATGGTGAGTAAGAAATAAGGAAAATAAAACAAATTCTTTTATTGATTAAAATAAGACAATCATGAATATAATATAATAAACGATTATTTATTATATAATAACAAATAATAAATCAGAAAATCATTCTCGAACATAAACATAGTTCACATCAAGCAAGTAATCGAATATTAATCTGAAAATATAATAAATCATTAGAAACATTGAATAATAGTAACAGAAACACAACGCAATTTCTGAAATATTTGTTGTAGCTGTTCTTTACTATACCATCGCTAAATTTAATAGCTACGACAACGTACAGCGTATGCTTCAGTTATTTAACGTAATAATATACAGCGTGTGCTTCAACTATTTCTTTTGATAACGTACAGCGTATGCTTCAGTTATTTAATTTAATTATATAGTCGATTGATTTGCGAACTTACAATAACGAAATAACTTCACTTAATTTGATACGTATATATATATATATATATATATATATATATATATATATATATATATATATATATATATATATATATATATATATATATATATATATATATATATATATATATATATTTCAATATTTACTAATTTTCTTAATTTATATTTACTGAATTTAATTAATATTCTTTTCTTTATGCACGCTTGTAAAATCTCTTTTGTTATTTACAACTTAAAGTTTATTTTTCCTTTCGAAATTATTTCAAGCTAAGAGGAATGACTTTTCAATGTCAAGTCTGAACGCAGAATGAAAAACTGTTTCGATTGTCTCTGGTCCGAAATTTGGCAACCACCGATAGGTGCTATTTTGATTCTTTAGCAGGTACTATAATTAGATTTCGTATCATTTTCTCTCATTGAAAGTACAAATTCCCTGTTTTCCCACGGCTTTCTAGCAACCCTGCTAAATTATTCCTTTTGTTTACATTTCCCAAAATTTCAGCCGCCATTTGCCTTTAGAATCTTCTTTATTTTTATTTCTTATTTCTAATATTTCTTATAAATTTTCATCCTTTTTATGTTGTTTTCGTAATTCATGAGCAAAATATATATATGCTTGCCTTGTTCCTCTTTTGATTTTCTCTAAATGTCATAATTTCTTGTTCGTCTGAACTTGTAGCCCTAGCTCTGAGTTTATGCTAGACCTGATTTACTTGCTATTTCTGTTGCCTTGTTCCATATTTCTTTCATGTCTGATTCTCTCTCTCTCTCTCTCTTATTCCTGTCGATTTACATATTTCTTATATTTCTTTATTCTCAGTTTCCAAAATCTCCAAAATTTATATTTCCTATATCACCACCATTATAATCCAACTTCTGTTATGTTTTCACCTCAGGGTTAGGGTGGCTTCTACCACATCGTAAGCAGAGTGTTTATTTGACCTTTCAAGGATGAAGCCGTGAACAGAATGTCCTATCTGATTTCAAAAACTGTTGAACTAAATTCTGGCTACCCAGCATGTTGCTATCTTTTAGCATTAAGACTATGTTTCTTAGCATTTCCCATGGGATTTTTAAGAAAATACCTTTTTACCTTTGCTTCTAGTTGCTTTTCAGAATTTTCTCTTTGTTTACATTTTCTAGCTGGGGGCAAACATCTTTTTTCTTATTTTTACATGTTTCTTCTTATTTCTTGTATATATCATCTTTCTTGTATATTTTCCATATCTTTTATGCCATTTTCGTAATTTAGGAACAAAATATATATATGCTTGACTTATTTCTCTCTTGGTTTTCTCCAAATTTCATAATTTCCTGAGCAATTGAACTTGCAGCCCTAATTCTGGCTCTATGCTAAACTTGATTTACTCTCTCTCTCTCTCTCTCTCTCTCTCTCTCTCTCTCTCTCTCTCTCTCTCTCTCTCTCTCTCTCTCTCTCTTATTCCTATCAATTTACTTATCTTTTATATTTCTTTATACTTCACTCTTCTTTCTGGCTTTTTAATTCAAACCCTAGACCTAGTATTCTGCTTAGTTACTGTATATTTTTGTTTTCCTACATTTCTCTATTCAGTTTCCAAATTCTTCAAAATTTATATTTCCTATATCACCACCATCATAATTCAAACTTCTTTCATACTTTCACCTCAGGGCTAGCTAGGGTGGTTTCTACCACAATGACATTGCAAAAATTATTGATATTAACATATTGTCATACCATTGTTACTAGATCTTTGAAATACTTAAGTACATTTTAGCAACTTTTATTTATTTAGGTTAAGCGTATATGCTGGCCATTAGCATAGCTTTACCCTGTAAGTCAAAGTTAGGTTAAGTTGAACTAGTTTGTCAGATTTAACAATTTATTTCCCTACATTAGTATTGATATATTTTCAGATTATCTTCTTCCCCCCCACCAATTTCTTAATTTCTGAGCTGATGGCTGGGGATGGGATAAACCTGGTCTTTTGTGCATGTATTGTTATTATTTGTTTGGACTGGGACAGTCTCGATAGGCCCTTGTGGCTTCTAACTGTCTCTATTTTCCTATGTTCCTATGTAATCCATATTGTCAAAGTTGCAGATGAAAACCAAGCTTTATGATATTCAAAATTTATTTTTCTACCTTAAGTGCATTTTAATTTAATGAATTTGATTTTCCAACATTTTTATTGTTTTTCTTCAATATATTATACATTACATTTCCAGTTTATATTTTGAACAACTAAATACCAGGTAAGAGAGAAACCATGTATACTTACGGAATATAGATACTGTATATATATATATATATATATATATATATATATATATATATATATATATATATATATATATATAATATATATATAGATTTGTTTTTTTTTTTTTTACACATCACCACCACTCACAGGCAAAGCCCTATTCAAGGAGGGGGTGTTAAAAGAATAAAAATGAAAGTAAATAGAGTACAAAATCCAGAAAATAAAAACCACCCCTACAGTACCCACCTAACGCAAATTTCTCAGGTGGGCGCAGACGCGGGCTCTAAAGAAATTGAGATTAAATGCAGAGGGAAATACAGAAGATGGAAGAGAGTTCCACAAGACAGAGGTGGCAGGAAAGAAAGAGGCACTACAGCGGACAAGCCTGGAGTTACCTATGTCCATGAAAAATTGATGCGCCGACATTGCACACCTTGTGCTGCGAGGACGCTGTAAAGGTGGAGGTACACGGGTGGATAGTTCCCTTGAGCATTTGCAGCTGTAGTACCTATAGAAAAGTGACAAAGGCACCAACATCACATCGCAAAGATAAAGAATCAAGAGAATTAGAAAGAGCGGGACAGTTTATAAGTCTTTTAGCCTTTGACTCAACCCTATCCAAAAGACGGGTGAAACCTCAGCCACCCCAGATATGAGAGCAGTACTCCATACAAGGGCGGAGGAGAATCCTGTATAATTGGAGTAACTGCGAGGAAGAAAAAATCTCTCGCAGTCTAAACAGAACTCCCAGCTTCTTTGAGGCCGCCCTAGCAACCATTGTGATATGAGGTTTCCAAGACATTTTTTTGTTTATGTGAAGGCCAAGGATGTTTATATTGTCAACAGGAGAGACGGGAGAACCATCGAAAGAAATAGAAAAGTTAGGTGTCTTTGAGAGAGAGATTTCTAGAAGTTGAGTTTTTAAAGAGTTGAATTTCACAAGGTTGAGACGACCCCACTGGGAAATCCTATCCAGATCTGCAAGAATGGAATCGGAAAGATGTAGACGAGAAGCAACTCTAGATGCAAAGGAAGGAGCAGATTTGAAATGAGTAGAAGAATGGAGGGTTGAGTCATCGGCATATGAATGTATAGGGTTAGATAAACAGCTGAGAAGATCATTAATGAAAAGTAAGAATAGAGTAGGAGACAAGACAGAACCCTGAGGAACACCACTATTGACAGGAAAGGAAGAAAAGTCGCTCCATCAACAACAGCTGAAATGGAACGATTAGAAAGAAAACTAGACACAAGTAAGCAAAGAGAAGGAGGAAACCCAAAGGAGGGGAGCTTGGAAAGCAGTGACGCATGCCATACAAGGTCAAATGCCTTAGATATGTCAAGCGCCACCACGCAAGTCTCCCCATAGTCCCTAAGAGCAGAAGACCATAGATCTGTGAGATAGGAAAGTATATCACCAGTAGACCTCGAACGTCGAAGCCATACTGATGATCAGAAATGAGATTCCAGATGATCTAAGAAGTGAGAGTTAAGAAGGGTTTCAAAGATCTTAGACAGAATACAAGTAAGAGCTATAGGGCGATAGTTGGAAGGATCAGAGCGGCTACCTTTCTTCGGAATAGGTTGGACTATTGCACGCTTCCAACACTGAGGGAAAGTACTAGTATTGAGGCATAGAGAGAAAAGTTGAACGAGGGACGGAGCCAGCTCAGAGGCACACTCCCTTAAAACTCGGGGAGGAATGCCATCCGGGCCGCTTTCCTTCCTAACGTTCATAGACTTCAGAAGCCCATGCACCTGGTCAAATGAAATCACAGGCAAAGGCATGGGACCTCTGAGAGGAGAAGAAGTAGGAGGAGGATTGCCGGAGTCGTCCAGGGTAGAATTAGAGAATAGGAGGCTGAAGA
>SEYY01018782.1:100000-107500 GCA_009176605.1 Armadillidium nasatum | reverse complement strand
TATATATATATATATATATATATATATATATATATATATATATATATATATATATATATATATATATATATATATATATATATAATATATATATATATATATATATATATATATATATATATATATATCAAGCTGTACATTTACTGTACGAAATGCTAAAATGATGGTACTCAAGTTCGTACGTGTGTTGTTATTGCAATTCGAAAAACATTGTTATTTTGAAACTCTACAGGGACTTTACAAGAACGCACATACATTAAACACACACTCTGTCTTATATATATATATATATATATATATATATATATATATATATATATATATATATATATATATATATATATATATATATATATATATATAAATATATATATATATTACTAAGTTTTATTTATCAGAACATTCACATCAATATAAAAAATTTATAAATTAAATATTACATCAGAAGCAGGGGAGCACTTATGCAGACAGTGCCAGTGCCAGGTAGTACTAAGGTGAAACGAGGGGAAATAGGTCACGCTTCTTTCCTGGGCCTATTTTTGTTGGAAAATTGTGGGTAAACTGCTCCTTCAGGCTGTTTGCTGGACCTTTTTCCTTTTTTTATTTTTTTTTTTTTTTACCTCATCTTGTGATTTTTTGGTAGCACTTGCGGTTTTTCAGTTAGCACTTATGGTTTTTACTTCCGATTCAAAAGTTCTTTCTTGAGTTATTCTAGCTTTTTCTAGTTTTAAAGCTCATTCTAGCTTTTTCTAGCAACGGCATGTAGCCCAATCAAGGGTGGCATGTGCCTGACGACTCGTGCCTTTTCTAAAAAAAATCCTAGAAAAAGCTAGAAATAGCTCAAGAAAGAGCGTGGGAACAGGGGGTAAAATTCATAAGTGAAACTTAAAAACAAAGTTGCTACCTGAATAACTACAAGATAAAAAAAACAACAAAGACGTCCGAGAAAAGACGATGAGGTAGAGTGGTTTCCCCTCAAATTCTCCTCAAAAAATAGCCTCAGGAAAAAGCGTGGCTATTTCTGGCACTTTCTGCAAAAGTGCTCCCTTACTACTTACATCTTACTTATATTTTTATTTTATTTTTTTTTTTTTTTTTTTTAAACCTCAAAAATAATAAAGGAATAAACAAAAAAAAAAAAATTATTTTTCCTATCGAATACAATTTAAGATATTCCTTGTAAATCGAAACTGTGGCTTTGTTATATCGTCTGAACTTATGTTTACCACTGACTGAGTTACGTGACCACACGCAGACATGCAGCCATAAGAAACCGAGCGCCTTCCTTTTCGACATGGCAAGAAATAGAAAAAGGTAAACATGGTTGAAAAAAAAAGAGAAATGAATAGTTTCTTTATTCTTGGAGCCATTGTTGACCATCAGACAAGTTTAAAAAGTTTTAACAAAAAAGAAATAATGTATAAATAAGAAAAGAAACAGACTGAAAGAAAAGAAAAAGAAAAATGTTATGAGAAAGAAAAGAAAAACAATGCGATGAAAACTGTGAGTTTTCTAACTTTATTCACAATAATCTGATTGCATAAGAATGCAAAAAAAAAAAAAAAAAAAAAAAATACATTAACAAATATTTAAACTTACATTCTTTCAAATACTCTCTCTCTTTCTTATATATATATATATATATATATATATATATATATATATATATATATATATATATATTATATATATATATATATATATATATATATATATATATATATATATATATATATATATATATATATATATATTATATATATATATATGGGTGAGAGAGGCAAAAAGCCAGTTTCCAAGAACGTAATAAGCCACTTCCACTTTTAATTAACAACACCTGTTAATCAAAGATCTCCTACAGAAATAAAGTAATGTTTGAATAAGTGTCTAAAACACTTTCCCAGAATAGCATTAACCAATAAAGTCGTAAATACTACTGAATATGAATAAATAAATACTCTTCTTCTAAAAAAAAAAAAAAAAAAAAAAAAAAAGAGAGAGAGAGAGAGAGACGAACAGACAGACAGAAACAGAGAGAGATGTGGAAAGAAATTTATTGTCAGTTCTGCTTCACTGATAAATAATTTTCACGTTTTCTTGTGCTAAGAAAAGGATCTTATTCCTCACTCTTCATCTTTCTCAGTTATTTTTTAGTCGTTGTTATGGTTTTTTATTAAGATATATATATATATAAATATATATATATATATATATATATATATATTATATATATATATATATATATATATATATATATATATATATATTATATATATATATATATATTAATATATATATATATAAATAAAATAAAAAAAAAAAAAAAAAAAAAAAAATATCTTTAAAAAAAAAAAAAAACGTAAAAATATTATAATTTTAAATCTTCCAAAATACTATGACTCATAAGCAAGATATTCGAGCAACACAATCGCAATACTCATCAATATAACCCAAAATTCCTTATTCTGTTTATTTATACGAAACTCTTCTTTTATCATATACAAGTCGAGCGAAGTTTTGCAACTTGCATTATTTTATTTGCATCCTGAGCAGATGATATCAACTTACATTGAAATCTCTCTCTCTCTCTCTCTCTCTCTCTCTCTCTCTCTCTCTCTCTCTCTCTCTCTCTCTCTCTCTCTCTCTCTCTCTCTCTCTCTCTCTCTCTCTCTCTCTCTCTCTCTCTCTCTCTCTCTCTCTCTCTCTCTCTCTCTCTCTCTCTCTCTCTCTCTCTCTCTCTCTCTCTCTCTCTCTCTCTCTCTCTCTCTCTCTCTCTCTCTCTTTTCAAAAGAGCAAAGGAAGATCTTCCTATTCAATTTAATTTCTATTGTTTAAAATACTCATATAGTATACAGTAACATATGACGTCAAATATATATATATATATATATATATATATATATATATATATATATATATATATATATATATATATATATATATATATATATATATATATATATATATATATATATATATATATATATATATAATTATATATATATATATATATAGAGAGAGAGAGAGAGAGAGAGAGAGAGAGAGAGAGAGAGAGAGAGAGATTTATACATTTCAATGTAAGTTGATATCATCTGCTCAGGATGCAAATAAAATAATGCAATAGGTGTTCTTACCGATACTGTGCGGACCTTCCCGTCATCTCCATGGATGAGCTTGGTGACGATACTCATCTGCCAGTAAGGTCGTTCTTTTATGGTACTTTTAATCAAAACGACATCTTCAATCTTGGTCAAATTATTCCATTTTGCCTGATACATTTCACAACTAGACTCCCGAAGACTGAGGAGATACTCATGATACCAGCGAGTTCAAAATTCCTCAAACCGCTCTGAAGATTTATGAAGGGATTGCAAAAGAGCGTTCTTGCCTAAGAGGTGGTACTCCAGAAGGGATTGCTTGATTCCGTTCCGGGGAGCGCCACGCCAGTCTTGGAACTAGACTTCAGGAAACAATTCGGGGTAATCGGCATAATTTCATTATCACTCGATGTGTAGGTGAATGGTCTCGAATTGATCATATCAGCGATCTTCGAGAGTGTAGTAACGAAATCAAAGTATTCGAGCGATGAACGTCCTACAGTCTTCAACAGGCAGGTTTTCACAACCACTGATCATACGTTACCACAAGCTACCTATCCACGGGCTATAGAGAAGTATGCGTTTGTGTACGATTTGGTTTTTCCGCAGAAACTCGATACCGATTTATGACACAACAAACGACTTGATGACGTCGGTTCCCTGTTGAAACTCCTAACATTATCACTATAAAGTACATCAAGGACACCAAATTTAACAAATCTCTTTCATGTCAGGCACTAAGTCGAGATATATTACTCTAACTTGCATACATGTGTAGAGCAAAATAAACAACTGTGCTGTTGGAGAACCTTTCACCTTTACCCACCAATGCTTGGTATAATCGAGGCAGACATGACGGAAGGTACGGAAAAGGTCCACTTGGGCCTTAGACAAAATTGACATACTTACATCTTTTCCTCATGTTACTCATACATTAAAGGAAAAGGCAGCTTCATTTTACAGCTTTTACAATTTAGATGACCTAGAAGCAGAGCTGGAATTTTGGAACACAATTTGGAACGAAAAGAAACTGAGTAGTAAAGAACTGAAAGATCATGTCGTCTCTCAAGTCTTAAAGGAGACAACCTTTCTTTCCGGCGACGAAAAAGGCTCTGCTGATACTACCCGCTCAGCCATGCACCACCAGTACATTAGAGTGCTCATTCAGTACTCTGCGAAGGATCAAGATTTGGCTACGAAGCACTATGGGAGAGGACAGGTTAAACGGGCTAGCTATATGATGAGTGTATACAGAAAATTTTGTGTTTGACAATTATGATTACTTTATTCAAACAGTAGTTGATAAATTAGCCCTTAACCCAAGAAAATTACTTTTTTAATAATATCAATTACTTGCAACTAACCCAAACTGTAAATTTTTCATCATTTCATATTGTATTTGATATTCTTTAGGTAGTATTAATAAAATAAAAATTAATTAACCATTAATTATTTCCTTATCCATACAAATGTTTCTAGTTTATTGTGACTGCTTCTTTCCCAGTAAGTTCTATAAAAAAAAAATAAAAAAAAAACAATATGTGTTTTTACCAAAAAGTTAAAAAATTACAATCAACTAACTAGCAGCTTTACGAAACGGACTCACAGATTTCTCATGAACTTGCATTCTGTTCCTTGAAATCTTCGGCTGGAAATGGAGTAGTATTCATCTGTTTATAGTGGAAAAATCTAATCTATTCTGATGCGCATACCACTGCTACTATTTATGAAAAAATGAATCATCGTCATGTTATGGTGGTACGTCACTACAATGGAGAGCCTAAAACTATTGCAACCATATGTAAACGGAAAACTTTGGAAGAATCACTCAAATATAGCGGCACGTAAATACAAATTGAGCAGCACAAACCACTGTATATCCGCATCAAAAATTGATCAACATTCTTCCATCGAAGATTCATTCTTCCTCAAATCTCTCACTGGAAAACTCATCATCCAGCAATTCATCATCTTTCAACTTTGCTTAGACGTCTTCAGAAGTCTCTATTCCTGCAGCTTCATACGAAGTTCCACTGTAAGAATTTCTTAACCTCAAAAGATAACCACTTAAATTTAACATTGAATATAATTATGTAATTCTACCATAAATATCATATATCGTAAAAATGTATGTATTTTATTCAAATATTTATATAACTGCCATTATCTTACAGATGTTTGCCAAAATTATTTCATTTGAATATAATTTGTACTTTATTGTATCAAATACATGTTTGTATGTTTGTGTACTTTTTCGAACATTCACAAATATGTACTCATTAAAATGATCAATAAATTTCCTTTTCCTATTATTTTTTTATATAACATTTGAAATATGTATATGCTTATTTATATCTTCGGATTTAACTATTTATACTCACATTTGAGATGTATATTTTTTGTCTCATTGTATCTCATTTTTTTTGCCATTATTTGTTATTTACATACACACATGTAAATACATGTGTGTATGCGTATCTAAATTCCCGAATATATATATATATATATATATATATATATATATATATATATATATATATATATATATATATATATATATATATATATATATATATATATATATATATATATATATATATATATATATATATATATATATATTTTATGTCTTCTCTGGTGGGCAAAGGCCAGAGGCCTACCAATTTCCATTAGAGTAGGGGAAATTTTAGAAATATGGTCACTAATGGCCGACGTGACCCGATACACGGCGTATAAAAGTGCGCAAGTCAAAGGAAGTTGGGAAAACTGATAAAAGAAGTGTGTTCCAGACTTTACCAGTAGAGTACATGTAAGATTGAGCATAGTAGTTTAGTCTGGGTTCGGAGAACTGGACAGAGAAAGGATGAGACTGCGTAAAAAGTCGTGTACACGATTCCTTTTCAATGGAGGAAGTATGCGACATAAGAGTTCAGAAGAGTAGTGTCCGTTGTAATAGCGGTAATATAGAGAAAGTGATGCAACAATTCGAAAATAGGACTCCACCTTTCGAGAAGAGCTGTATGTACGGAACCACCCCAGATGTGGAGGCGTGCTCCATACAGGAGTAAACATCCATATAAAGATCGATCAACTGGGTGGCGTAAAAAAATTCACGAAGACGCCTCAGAACACCCAACCTCTAGAAGCTTGTTTAGAAAGAGATGTAATGAGATCCTTCCAAGAAAGATCACGAGAAAAAGAAACACCAAGAATAATGAAGACAGATGAAAGTTTGAGTCGAGTGTTTTCGAAGATGTCATAGTTGTGTGGAAGGTTATGCCGAGTAGAAAGATGGAGGAATTGAGTTTTTGAGGCAACGGAAACGACCATGATTTCTCTGCCCCAATTTGAAATACGAAAAAGATCAGAAGTCAGTTGCTCCAAGGCCACCCATCTTGTATCAATTAACTGCTGTAAGGAGGGATGTCTTTCAAATTGAAAGGAGTAATGAAGGGTGGAGTCATCGGCATAGGAGTGGATTGATGATAATTAGAAAAAAAGAGTTGGGGACAGAATAGATCCTTGAGGAACACCACTATTTATAAATTTAAAGGATGAACGGTGGCCGTCTACAGCGGCTGCTATAGAACGACCCGAAAGGAAATCAGAGAGAAGACCACAGAGAGAAGACCACAGAGAGAAGGACAGATTCCGTAATCAAAGCTTTGTGCCAGACTATTCTGATTATATATATATATATATATATATATATATATATATATATATATATATATATATAATATATATATATATATATATATATATATATAATATATATATATATATATATATATATATATAGCAAAAATTGTCCTAACGAATCGTTGGGACAAGTGGCAAAAATGTCACAGTAAAATTTTCAATAGAGAAAAGACATGTTAAGCATAAGAAAGTCGCTTCACCGATTTATTTCCTAAAAAGAAAATAACTGAAAAATTTATTGAGACATTTTTTGCCACTTGTCCCAACGATTCGTTAGGACAATTTTTGCAGTATATATATATATATATATATATATATATATATATATATATATATATATATATATATATATATATATATATATATCAGTGGCGGCTCGTGGCTTCTGAAGGTGAGGAGGCACAACAATAGTCAACATATATATATATATATATATAATATATATTATAATAATAATAATATATAATATATATATAATAATAATAATATAATAATAATAATAATAATAATAATAATAATAATAATAATAATAATAATAATACATGGCCAAACTCTATAAGAATCAGCGTTGAAAACTAGTATGGAGAACAGATTAACGACACTTCCCTCCACTAAAATTTATTTCAGACTAATTAAAAAGGAAAGATTTCTGGTAAAAGTTGCTTACGCATGCGCAGTATCATCCTAAATTGTGAGGCAA